>APFE030967897.1:0-27866 GCA_000404065.3 Pinus taeda | reverse complement strand
TATATTACTTCACCACATTCATTTAATCACATAAACATATCATGTAAACCGATAATCATTATTGCACTATAATAAAATGCTATTGTAATAAAATTGCTATGCTACAATTGATAATAAGAAAATACACATGAAGACACAAGTTTTATCATGGTTCATCACAATGTGGGAATACTTCCGCAAGAATTTTTTCTTATAGTAATTAATCTTATAAAAAAAAAACCTTGAACTATGTACTATGCTGCAAGTCATTTGCGCACTCAGCTCCAGAGCCTTTCCTTCGCCACAAACTACAGATCACAATAATTCAACCATAAACATAGATTTAGACCATAAAAATGATTCTTATTCTTATTATTGATCCCTATATATACTATTACATCAAGGGATATATCATCAAAATACCATGGTCCACATACCATGGACTCCCCTAATACAAGCTACTATGGTTCGAAAACCATTGATATTTTACAACATTACATTCCTTTACAAAAAGGTGGGGCTTTGGCCTACCCCGAAGCCCATATATCGTGTAGTATATAAAATACACGATCCACTTGGCGCTCTTCTACCCCACTATGCAGTCCACTTCACACTCCGCTACATTCTTTACTTCGCACTCCTCTCCACAAAATGTGGAGTCTTCACCAAAAACTAGGCCAAGTTGGGTTGCGCCCAACAATAAGTAGAGTGATGGACTATGTGGGAAAAGGAACTCGGTAATATTCCATATTTTGATAGGATTTCTCACCAACGTCAGGAGGTACTGATGGGACTACCAGTGAGGAAATATCTTCAACAATAGGTAACAGAGGGTGCTCATTATCTTAATCAACTTCCATAAGATGACTAGACACCACCCAATGATCAGGAGGTCTATGAGGTCAACAGGTGTTGAAAGAGATCATATACATAAGAGATTTAGAAGAGTATGAAGTACTTTTGGGAGGCGGTGATTGAGGAAATACCCCAATAAGATATGAGCGTTGAAGCAAGCCCATGCCAACACTCTCATATTGACTGTGGTGATTTATGACAAGTGGGACTAATTTCCCCGGAGTGGAAATTTGGCCTGATGGCACACAATAGTCAAGCTAGTCAATGGCAACAATATTTCCTTCATGAGGAAAGCAAATGATACAGAATATGGATGAGACAACTGTAGTCATGGCATAGAACCAGCTACACCCAAGGAGTAGGTTATAATCTAATGGAGCATCGACGACTTCAACATCGACATAGACATTTCCCCCCATAGATCAATGACAAGCTTGGAAACAAACTTGTTAGGAAAAAAGTTATCTCCATAAAAGGCTTGTAGAGTGGTAATGGACTTAGTGAGTGCTGGAGTGCCAAGAACCTTCTAGCATGATGCTGACATGACACAAGTGGAAGGGCCTTCATTCACCCAGGTGTTATGAATATTCTTATGGAAGACATGCATGATAATTTGAATGGTGATCTATTGGGAAGGTAGATGAGAAGCCTTGTCAGCATTAAACATTATGAGGCTTGAGTTAGATAGATCTAATTCACCAATCATAAACAATAATTCCTTATGTTGTCGAAGACAAATTTTCAAAGCCTCCTGGGGAGACATGGCATAAGGACCCTGGGTAATATATTTAATAATACTATAATTTTGAGCGGCTCGGGCAGAGGAATTATGTGTCACCTTATGGATGACACCCTTGGAGGGGTGATAAATTGGTTCCAAAATATTATCTAATGTGAGAGGTCTAGTGGAAGTAGGTGGAGTGGGTGTGTCCTTATGATAAGAAATCGACTCAGGAACATCATGATTTGGCTCGCATAGTCACGTTCACGTCTTCATTGCACATAAATATGGATGAACTATTGGTGGAATGAGAAAAGAAACCCTCCTTTCCCCCTTGTGGAGGTGGAGGTTGAGAAACCATCTATTGTTGAGGTTGTGTAGGGAATGGATAATTCAAAACAATAGGATGTTGAGTAGATGGTGGTGAAACGAGCTTATGGACTTCATCCATCAAAGGCAACTCATGAGTGATTTTTTTGCCTTGAAATATTTTGCAAGGGAATTTGATTTTATGACAATGCTCACGGATGCCCCCTCCTTGATGTTGAGGGTTGGTTTTGGGTTCCTAAGAAGTTGGGATCTTTTGTTTATTTTCCTTGTTTTCTTACCACTAGACTGTTGGTTGTTCTTCAGTTGAGTGGACTTCACCATAAGAATCTTGGTGGACCACTTAGGAGAGGGTGCTTTAGTAGAGCCAAAAGCACTTTTTCAGGATTGAGATGTAACAATAAATTACCAAGTTTGGTAGCAAGTTGGCTCAAAAAATCAAAAACAGACCCAATCATGCCAATGACATGGGATAGGAGCAGGTTTAGAAGGGTCAATAGAAGGCCTAGGTGCATTAGGAAACACTTTGTATAGCGTACTTGAATGTGAACAGATAATATCGAACTATTGGGAATCTAAAATGGCTTTATCCTCACTAATGGCTTGAAACATGGAAACATCCTTGTAAATCTGGGGTCGAAGAGAGCGAATGAACCACTTAGGTAAGATTTCATCAGGTGACTTGGTTCTCACTAACCTCTTGCGATGATACCACTCATGAATGTGATCACAAATTAACATGGCATCATATTGTTTAAAGTTTGAAAAGAGCTCAAAGTCTATATCATACCCAGTGGGCAACTGGAAGTGTGTCAAGAAGAAGGTTTCAGCTAAGGAGGAAAAGTCACTGTAGGATGTAGTATTTAACTCGATATACCATTTTGTGGCATCTATAGTTAATGTATGTTGGAACAAGAAAATTTTAATAGAATCTTCCACCAAATACTTCAATGAACACCATAAATAATAGGTCATAATGTGGGTGGATTGATTCTCTCCAGGTTTTCCTTCAAACTTTGGAATATCAAATGGTAATTTGTTGGGCATAGGTGGGCACTAGGGATCATGTCTAATGGGGTCATTAGTCAACTTGGCCAAATTTGGTAGATCAAGAGAAGATAAAAATGGATTATGAAGTTCACTAAATGAGTCATAGGCAAGAGGTGCCCCTATTCAACCTTGTGGTCCCTATATATAAGGATTGTGACGCATGGATTGCTAGTGAAGGAATGGGTTCACCCTGACATATGATTGTTGTGGGGTAGAATGACTAGTGTAAGGATTTATTTCCCCACCCCTCCCCCAAGGTATGTGTCACCAGAGAGAAAAGGACCCCCAAGAGCATGAATTCTCATAGGGTTGTAACTAGGAGGATAAGATGAATCATCCTATGTGGTTGGAATGACCTAAGGAGAATAACTTGTGTGGGTCACGACACTAGAAACAAGGTTTCCTCCAAATAAACTAGCACCTTGAGAAAAAGTACTAGTAGGTGGTGCCCCTACAAAAAATGAACTTACCAACCTTGGTACATGATAGAAGCAACATTTCCCTCGGGTTGAGTAGGAACAATTGATGAACCCACCACACCCCCCCCAACATATTTCCACAAGTTACAACACCTAATCGAGGAATAAGAATTGTTGGTTGAGAAAAGTTTGGTGAAAAGACTCCTAACCCTACCAACTCACTAGGATTAACACCCATGGTTTACATAGGAGATAAGTTAGGAATAGAAACATGAGGGAAATTCATAGGATTTATAGAGGAAATGGGTAGAATTCCCTAAGAAGATGTGAGAGGTGTAGTCAGAGGAGTAGGTATGGCCCCACTAAGTGGCAACAATGATGACATGGACACAAAGACTGGTGATTGAGAATTTAAAGATGTCTTAGACTTTGCCATATGCTAAACAATTGACAATTTTAAAAAGGTATAAGAAGGTTTGGAATCATTAGGGTTCAAGCGCAACCATTCATATCCTAGTGGATTGATTAAAGGTGGATTGGTAGGAGCAAAAACATCATTTGCCAAAGTCTCAATAGAGATCATATCACCACCAGAAGGCTTGGCTATAGACTCCAAAACTATGTGTTTATCTAATTCTTGAGAACCGACATGAAATATTTGTGCAGGAGTGACAATTCCACTTCATTCAGGAGGCAAAATGTTAAGACGACGTGGCTCATGGCAAATAAATTTAGCCAGGGTGAAAAATTATAAATTAACAAAATTATGTTAGTGCAAACAATCTAAGGCAAAAATTACTAACTTAGACCAAACAACACACACTATAAATTTTCTAAAATATAGTCACACACAAACCAAAATACAAAGAAGATGGCAATGGAATACTTATACTAGTGACTTGCTTCCCAACCCTTTTAGCTATGAACTCAGTCCAAGTTCTCTCCCTAGCCATGGAACACCCCTGGAGAGGACTGAGAGATTATGACTAATATTTATCCCAAGTATAGTGAAGGAAACACTAACTCTACATCTTTGTATGAGCCCTAAGAGATATGCCACTATTGTCACCACTGAAAATAACATGTCTTAGGGGGATAGTCATAGGACAACCCACATGCAAGGGCAAGACACTTAACTCAGAGAGATAAGACTGAAACCCCCTTGAGAGTTTCCTCCCAAGTGGTCCCCAAGTGCTACAACAAATTTTAATAACATTGTTTGCATGTGTGAAAATTTCGTTATATCAGACTACCTGAAACTAAGCAAAATGGGCCATGTCACCCTACCTAGCCCAAGTGTGACCTCGTGCTTAACCCTCTTGTTAGAAGTGCTTCCCATACTGAACTACTGCAAATGGTTTAACTCCCTAATGCAAGCTTCTATGTTTATTTTGTATTATTGGATAAGTGGACTCACATACCTATCTCCAAGACCCTAGGCTAAGCTAGTCTTAGTGTACTAGCGGTAATGAAAAAATGAGTCTAGTTGATTTTATTATTGCGTTCATTTTAAGTGGTTGTTGTTTACACAGTTGGGATGAAGCGTGAAACTTATATGGCATGAATGACTCTTGTTAGTCAGCTTGATGTAGCTATACGCAAATTCTCCTTTTCACTTCGATGAATGCTAACTATGGGAGGGTAATAGTTTTTCACAACACACCAATGCCTAAAATAATGCACCTCTCACTAAATTCTTAAATGCAAATACCCCAAATTTAGAAAATCGTTAACCAAAGGATCAAACCAAAGAGGAAAAATAACTGAAAAGAGGCCAAAGAAAAGTCCCCAAGCTATAATGGAAACACTTAAAAGCACCCAATCTAGGAAAGCAAAGCCAAAGAAGAAAACACACTCAATCAATAAAAAAGAAAGCCAAAAGTGAAAAAGGAAGGCAATTCCAACAAGCTAGGGTTGTAGGACAATGGCTCAACCAAGGCCAATGTTCTACAAAGGTCAAAGCCAGACTCTAGAGGTAGGAAGGCATAAACAACATCAAATGAGAGTGATAAAAACAATGGAAACAGGCTCACAAAAAATTTTCTAGATGAGAATTGCACAACTAATCACAACACCACCAATTGTGATACAACAAAGAAAAAGAAGAATGATATCACTTAGTAACAAATGATGAAAGCCTAACAAATGAAAAATACAAAATAAGAATTAGATCTTAGTTATTACTAGATCAACTAAACAAATATGAAAAATTCGATCGAAAGATGAGGACAATAGCCCCAACCAAAGCACACCAAACCTCCAAGGAAAACCTTAGAGTACTACCAAAGGAAAGACCCAACACAAACCAACAAGAGTATGATCATATATGATATGTTTCATATTTGAAATAAACGATAACAAATATATGTAATAAATAGCAAAATGTTCATAAGAAAAACACCTGAAAAATCAAGAAAATAAATTGAAAGAAAACCTGAAAATTGGGGAAAATAGATAGAAAATAGGCTGATTTTTCAATCATCCATATCTTCCTCATATGGACTTCGTTTTAGGTGGTTTTTTTTTAAGGAAAAATTCTCAGGGAAATCAATATATCTTTATATTTTTATCAAATTCGATATAGAAAAGAACATAAACGAACATAAAATAGATGCACGCAAGGGTGGAGGGAAAACAAAATGGTTGATCTTCAATTGGACATAACTTCCTCATACGGAGTCTTTTTCAGCGATTTTTTTTTTTTTTTTTGGGGGGGGGGGGGGTAGAAATATGAGAGGAATCCATATATATGGATATTTTTATCAAATTATGTACATAAAAGATTAGAAATTGATAAAGAAGCCATGACCTATTATTCTCTCTCTTAAAAAAAAAACACTAGATCTAAGATCAACTCAGACCTGAAGCAAGTAAAGCCATTGGAAACAAAAATGAATCCAAAAAACCATATAGAACTCAATGGGAGACCAAATAAAACCATATTTAAAGCAAAATAGAAGAGATCTAAAGACAAAGAAGGAAAAAGAAAAAAACTTTCATCAAAAACACCAATTATGTTGCATTTAGTAATGCAAGGAGCTATTGATCCATGATCGCGTGCCCGATTGAGGTCACCAGACAATAAAAGAGAATGGATAAGACAATATAATAATAATTCCCAATCCATATGGCCATGTATGTAGTTTCGATGCAATTTATAATGCTACAAAGTGTGAGCAAGTACCTTGCCTCCTCGAAGGTCATTAAAGGGTTTTGAGCTTGATGAAGAATTATTCCACTCTAATCAAGTGATATCTTTCATCCACTCCTAATACAAATCTTTCACATAAACAAAACCAAATAGAGATGACAAGTGATCTTCCACAGATGACCATCAACTGAAAACATCTAGAAATAACACATTAATTACTGCAAAATTGATATGAGGGGAAGGAACATAGGTTTTTATTAACCATATTAGTCAAAGTAAAACAAAAGTATACCTTCTAGAAAAGGAGCTACTCTCCTCAATCTTGTAGCATGGTCTCCTATCCCAATACAAAAAATCTCTTCCTCTATAGTTTGGATACTCCATCTTACCCACTTTCTTCTTGGTGAGATTATAGGTTGATTTTATCCTTTGGGAGAATGTATCTTGACACCTAGGGGTTTGAGAAATTAATATACTTCTACAATAAAGGACCCCTAGACAACTCATACACAAGTGGGTCAAGTTGATTTCCTTGGGAATGGAAAACTCTAGAAATAATTTTCACAGTTATGAGCTCTTTCTCAATTATCTCAATTATGAAATAATTATTATCCCATAATTATAATATTTTGTCAAAATAATTATGAGAAATTATTGAATTATGTAATTTCACCCTTTTAACATGGGATAAATCTCACATAATTAAAATAAAAGGTAGAAATAGTATACATTTTAGCCAAACAACTTAGGTAAGTAGATATTGGGTTTCTCTCACTATAATGGACTGAAAAATAGGGTTATAACAGTCAACATTATCATGTTATGACATTTGAGCTCCCACTTGAGTTCCATCTTGCTTTTGGATTTTCTGCATATTAAGAGAGAGAAATAAATCGCTGAAGCACAAGGAAATCAAAAGGACCCATCCCATGGAGGAGGATCTGCAGATCCATGTTATAAATCTTCCTCACTAGGAGGTTTTAATAAAATATTATTCATTTAAAGTCCTTTTATTAGATTATTACATTTTTATTTACTACTGCTATATGTTTTGGACTTGAATCTGATATTTTCTTGCAGGGTTTTATCATGTTTTATTGCATATATGAAGGATAATAAGGAGTCACATCGTGTTGTTAGGGTGACTTCTCACCAGTGACTTAAGTGAAGTATTTTTCGTGCACTTTTATGAAATCTTTACACTAACAAATGGCGACTCCACGATGGAATTAGCTACATAGTCATCAACAAATGGTAACTTTGTTTGTGTGGTAATTCAGATCCTTTGTGACTGTCATTTCAGCCCTCTTCACTATTTTTCCAAATTCTTTTAGCCTCTCAATTTCTATTTTTAGATCTCCTTTCTTTTCTGGAAAATTTTTGGGTTTCGTGATGCTTGTATGTCTTTCCGTAGGTCACATGTACCAGCCCAGAAAGAGGTGGCACAATATGGGTGAGATTTTCCGAGCAAGAGTTTTGGGAGTAAAAAACACTTTTTGGCCTCTTTTTGGTGTTTTGCAACACACTTTTCAGATCAGTTTCCGCATTCTGTCATTTTTTAGAATTGTTTTCAAAATTGTCAATATTTCTCGATTGTTCTCGATTGTGTTGTGTGTGTAATAGGAAGGGTTTCTATTATTTCCTAAGCCACCCCTAGGAATCTATTCTCTTAGTAATTTCTCATTGAGTGAGGAAAACTCGCCCTAGGGTTTAGAGTAAACTTCCATCATTCAGGAAGAGATTTGATAAGTTGGGTCTAGGGTACAACACCTTTAGCCACTGATTTCTAGGGTTTTTCCCATTCTATTACAACCCTTTTAGATAGGTTGTTTCATCATTTTAAAACCTTTATAGTTTGGTGTTTCCTTACCCCTTAGGATCCCCTTGTGTTTCCTACGATTTTCACGCTTCTTATGTATCCTTTTTCAGCATTTTCACCTCTGCCTTTTGTTTATTTTCTACATCATTTTCAGCAACCTAGTGCCTTTAGATCCCAATCCATTAGACATTATTTATTTTACCATTTATGTCTTTGATTTTCTTGTTTATCATATTTTCTTAGCTTCCTGATAGCCTTCTTGGGTGGGGGTTTGTGTGCTTGGATTTGATGTTCATTTTATTGTCCATTTTTAGCATTATTTATAGTTTTTTCAGTACTTTATTTTCAATAGCACATGACATCATAAAACATGCTCAATTAACTCATACACTAAAGACACTTTTTTACACACATGTCCACAACCTAAGTGAACATGAGCTTGGTTAGCACCACCAATTCAAGACTTGAAACACTGCACCTTAATAATTCAAAATGTGTATAGTAAGCCCACTTAGACACTAGGGCCAAACAATCTATGTAGTTAGGTGTATGATTGGTGGGATAGGCTTTCAATAACACCCATAAGTCACTTACATTGAGACATAGCTTGTTTACATATTAGGGAGTATAAAATCAATCACCATCCCATGGTCCAAAGCCAGAGTTCGTAAGAGGTTAGGTCAGGTCATCATGTGAGTAGTTCTCCTCAGGGATACCCAACCCATGGTAGGTAATATTGTTCTTTGGCTAATCACCAAGAAGCTCAAGGCTCGACCACCCTATTGGGCTGAAGGTAACCGTAGTACCTAGTCATAGGAAAACACCCTATAGGCCTTGCTATGGGTAGAAGTTATTTCTATACCCCACCCTTCTCTAGATAACTCTCCTTGTGGGGATCCAATTTTGTCAAGTTAGAAGTCTCTTTGAAATAATAGATCTGGGACTTGTTTGAGGATTTAGATCACCTATAGGCTAGAGGCCACTTTTCTTTTATAGGATGCGTTTTATTGAATTAGTGTAGAATATTAATATATTAAGTTTAAACATGGAACCACTGCACTAGTTGTTTGTTAATATTTTTCTCAAATCATCACCTTTTACTCGATTGAGTAATCATTGTCTTGACATCATTGTGCCCCCTAGGCATTTGGTGAGGAGACTTCGTGGCCTTCTCTCCCAATTTCCTTTAGGACATCTTAATCCTACCTGTCAAGTTAGAGTTCATCCTCCTAGTGATCTAGATTTAAACAAGAATGCAATAAAGTACATAAATAAACATAAATACAAAGATGTAGTAGAAATAATACTTCATTTCATTAATGTAAAATACTAGAATATGATTACAAATAGAAATGGAAATAAACTAGCTCGATCGATGGTAGCTACATGCCTTTGAACTATGTTACAATGAGGCTCAAAGACCTGTTTATTGTTGAGAAATAATGGAAAATCCTAAACATCCAAAAACCTAACCCTAGGAGATGAAGCGCCAAACTATGGGCCTCAAAATGGCTTCAGAAGTTTAGGACCGGAAAACCTGCCAAAAATAGTAAATTGTGCTACAATTAAGGAAACTAAACAACCAAAACAGATAGTGTTGGGGGTCCATGTGGGATATGCATCTAGCCACCAATATCCACTTGGATCATTCTTCCCCCTTAGGAAGCAATGGTCCCAATTACATTGAGTGCCTCCATGAGATGGGGACACTTCTATTGAACTTAGTCCCTAGTGAGATGTTCTGCAATCTCTGATGTGTCCAGTAATGGTGGGAAGCATAGTCGAGGGTGGTCCACATTGAATACTTGGTGGAAGCCAAGGAATGGGGGAATGCTATGTTCCAAAGAAATATTTCCCACAACCTTTGTAATGGTGTAAGGACCATATCAGAGTGGTCTGAGCTTCTGATGGGCTCTTGTTAGGGGTTCTTTTCGCAAATTCAACTAGACATTGTTGCCCACTTGAAACTTGTGTGGCACCCAATGTTGATCATGTCACTACTTGTACTATGAATTTTCTAGAATGGAGTGAAGATATATCAGCCTAATGGGTAGAGGTGCTCTAGGAGTTAGATCGAACGAATGCTTGACCTGACAGTGCAATGGTACCCCTGTGGGTTAGGAGAAGATGTTCTTGTATTATTTCATGACAATATACACCTTCTTTTTTCGTGTGGAGGAACCCTTCTTGGGGTCCATGGACGTGGCTACAATCTTCCCCTTACTATGATAGTGAACCAGAAAGAAAATAATTTTCCTAGTCTGGGAGATGATCTTACTGCATTTCTTAGAAAAGATCAAAGAGGTGGCGATAGGTGGGGCTACCTCCGGTATCCTGTATAATGAATTACCCAAAGAAATAATAACAACACGAGGCCTTGACTCTTACAAAACATGTCTCTTACACAATTATGATTGGCCTGATAATACATCACAAACATTGAGAGGTGCAACGTCACACAATACCTCTTCCGTGAAGGGATTGATGTTGTAGGTAAGGTGACACTACTAGAGGACTCGAAGATCTCATCCTTGGTGAAGCCACTCGATGTTGTAAGGTTGTTGGTGTGGTATGATCAGTAGGCCCAATTGCTTCACAACCTCTGCTGAAATGAGGTTCTTTTGGCTACCGTTGTCGACAATGAATTACAGAGGTGAACCATTCACCCACATTTGTGAGAAGAAAAGATGCTCCCCCCTCTGGATCTTCGAGCACATTCTACTAGATCTTAGCAGTGGCAACAGTGGAACTAGGCTCGACATCAATGATCTTCTTCCCTTTGCTATTCCTCTTGTCAGGTTCTATCTCAAGGTCAGAACATGCATCTAATTCCCAAGCCTTCAAATCGGCCACGAGCGACTGCTTGGCCTGACACTCACTTGTGTTATGAGTGGGGCTCTAATGGAACTCACACCACTTTCCTGTGTCCTTCTTTGACTTCATGATGTTGTTATTTTCTTTTAGCTTTGATGGGTTGTCTTGGGTCACACTATCTTGGCTTTGTCCTTGGTTCTGCAGTTTGGGGAATCCTTTCCCTTGCTTTGGATTCGCGGATCCAAAGCCTCGCTTATTCTGTTTAAAATTCTGCTCAATCTTGACAGTGTATTGGTACACTGTGTTGAGAATGGAGATGTCCAGGAACTCCATCTCATCCTGGAAATACCTTTGTAGGCAGCCACGGTATTTGAGTACCAAATGTCACTTAGAATCCTTCATACCCAACTTTTTGCAAATGGTATGAAAAATGTTGGTAAACTCCTGTGCTTCTTGGTCTCTTCCCTACCACAGCAGAAATAAACATAAATATAGAGATGCAGTAGAAATAATACTTTTTTTCATTAATATAACATATTGAAATATGATTACAAACAAAAATGGAAATAAACTAGCTCGGGCAATGGTAGCTTATCTCTGAGGAGAGATGTGGCAGCTACATGCCTCTGAACTGTGTTACAATGAGGCTCGAAGGCCCATTTATTTTTTATAAACAATGGAAAACCCTAAACATCAAAAAATATCACCCTAAGAGATGAAGTGCTAAACTACAAGCCCCATTTGGGTAAATTGGTACATCAACTTCTTGGGCTCGTAACTTTGGTATATGATCTTCGTTTGACATGCACAATACCTTGTTAGAAAGATCTATCAGAGGAATGCAACATTTGAATGATTAAAATCACCATATGACCCATGTTGGCCCTCGTTTTCCTAAAAAAAATCATTTAAGGTCTCAAAATGGCTCCAGAAGTTTAGGACCCAAAAAACTGCCAAAAATAGTAAATTGTGCTACAATTAAGGAAACTGGACAACTGAAAGATATAGTGGTGGGGGTCCAAGTCGGATAGGCTTGTGGCCGCCAATATCCACCTAGATGACCTAGTCATCCATTGAGTCCCAACACTGATTCTGGCTCTTCTGATTCTTCTAGTTCTTCTTTTGACTCCATGTCCTCCCAACACTGTACTTCCACCATGTCAGGCACAAACATGGGTGCGAGAACCAAGGTGGTAACCAAAGTAACCCCACAAGTAGAAAATCTTCTAGTATTGCCACTAACCTCCCATTCCTCCCCTATATGACTGGTTTGATCCTTCATTATTTCTGCCAGCTCATCAATGATCCTCTTCTCCATGACCCCAATTGGCTTGCTATGCCTAACCAGCTTCCTTCTCACATCCCCAAGTTTGAATTTAATCCTAGAGAAGAACCCAGAAATCATGTTTTCTGTGTTTTTATGTGGTGCTCATCTAATTCCAACATTGAAGACTCCATTTGTCTTCTTCTTTTCCAACACACCCTTACTGGAAATGCTTCCATGTGGTATGTGGACCAACCACATGCCTCCCATTCCACCTTCATGACTCTCGCCAAAGATTGTATATCATAATTCTAGTTACCCCTTTGATATGACACTGATACCAAACTCTTGCCCTCTTTTCGGAAAACGTTTTCCACCCGCCCATCTGTCCATGTTCAAGAATGTCGTAGAAGGAGGAGCATGTGTAGAGCTCCTGAGTTTGAAGACCATGGATATATGGATCGTTTCCTTACAATGATTTTCGACCCCATAGATAAAGATGTTTCCTCCCACTTCCCCTATTCTAAGCAAGAATTTCTCCAAGTAGCTTTGAAATATGACATGATCTATGCACACTCAGGATATGTTTATATTCTCATTCTTGATTTTCCTCAGCCTGATACTACTAATGCATTGAGCGAATCTCATGTCGTTGACGGTATCATTGGATCTATATCACACCATAAACCCTCACCATATCCTCAACCTCACATGAGTTATGGTCAATCCCAGGGGCGACTAGGTCCACTTACACTTATCCCCCTCTTGATCCTTCGCATGTCAATGCTTAATAAAGTAGAGGCATGTCATATGCATATACCTATCTACATCAATCAATGTTAAGGGCAATTTTTGCTCCACTTGGTTGTCCGAGAATTTCCATGAATCCTTTCTATCCTTTTGCATCACCCAACACTTTAGCCCCTTCGAAACCAAATCCCCAACCTCCCATGCCTCTTCCACCTCTTCCATAATAGCAACTACCTCCTCAAGGTCAAGTGTATGCTCAACTAAGTGCAACCAATCCCACGAACCCCAAGTGAAGGAATAAAGGAAATGGTAATCAAAACCAACCATCTCAAGATAACCAAGGCAACCAAGGTCTACCACCTAATTCCCCTATGGGTGATCGGACTAATCTCGCAACCTAGTAATATGGTGTACAACCCAAACAAAACATGGTTCTTCAAACAAATAAACCTTGAGCTTGTTGCAAAGTATTTTCCATTATACTCACGTGTCCCCTTCTACCTCATATGTGTCAAGCATAGGAACCTTAGGAAACTTCTTCTAGAATATCTCAACCCATTGCTCCACATCCTTCCCGTCTTGCTTATTCAACACTGGTCATGCTTACAAATACTTTTCCCCATCAATGATATGTATCTTCCCAACCCACAAAGGGTAATGTATCTCCTCAACCTTCACAATTTGGGTAGAATAATTACCATATCCCCATGATCAATTTTGAGGAAGTCAACACTGAACAATTCAACCTCCAAAATTGGTTGTGCCAATATGACAAGCCCGCTATAAAATTAGTGACTGATTCCCAGCCTAAAGCTTCCACTTAGCCTATGTCATCACCAAATGGAAGCTTACAGATCCCTCTACCTAAAGTCGAGGTTCTGCCCAAGATCCTCAAAGGTCCATTATGTCAAAATGTAATTTCTTCTAAAGTCGCCCATACCTATAGTGTAGTAGATGACTTGGTGGAATCTCCCACTACCATGTCAATGCTAGAAGTCTTCCAGAAATTCCCATCCCAATAGAAAGATCTATTATCTATTTTAGGTTTTGTGGATCTCTCTAATGATCTTTTAATTTCTTTTGACATTGATGAACCACAACATCCCCCCATTCCTTCCTTTTTGTCTTTTCAAATATCAGTTTCCATAAAGAATGCCATGGTCCAGTAGTGTATCATATATTAAGGTTCCTTCACCTGTGTGATGGCTACGTGTGTGATGGTTCCTCAACATCCACTATCACTCTTCATGCTTGGGACAATCATCCCTCGTAGCCCTTTGGTTTATATCAAAACTATCCCACTATTTTTTCGTAGAGACTCTAGTTGATGTTGAAGTCATTGATGCCCCATTAAATTATAACATCGTTTTGGGTCATAGTTACACATATGCCATGTTTGTTGTTGCATCCGCTCTCTTTCACAATATTTTCTTTCCTCACAATGGAAAGATCATCATTATCATTCGGTTGACTTACTATGGCCCTCAATTTCAAACATATCATTATACCACTATATCATCAATGACTAGAAATAATACTATCTTACTTTACTAATGTGTCTCATGGATTCTATAAATATTCCATGCTACTTGGGGCTTATTATGGCCCACCACGTACTCCTTCTAAACCTAGCTCTTCAAGTTTTTTCATGCTTCAAGCATCATGGGGTAACAACAACTGGGCTGGTACGCCTTCTTAGTAGCCAACCCCTCCACAACCTCCTTCTCCCAACTCAACCTAGCCTTTAGTTGCAATTTCTATAAACTAATTTCCTTCTACTAGTATCTCTCCTCATCCTTCTTAGCTTGGAACCATTCCACCAAGTCTTAAGCATATAGGAGAAGTTCCCCTAGGTCATTACCCTTCTGGTTAGATACCTTTCTTATTCCCACCACCAAGAATATGTTCTACCCCCTCTATGGCTACATTGAGACTACCTAACATTAACTTTCGGATCCTAGTATGGTAAATTGATCCTCATAAAAACGCTCCTCCTAATCAACTCAAATCTTACACAACTTTGAACCTGATTAAACATTTTTTTTCTACCCCTTCCTTTTGTTCAGTTCCACAACAACCTCAACAGGAAGCCAATTTTTGATATGAAAATCACTTGCGAGTGATCTTAGTTAATTAATTAATGAAGGTATTATAGACTCATGTGCTAGTGTGTGTCTATGTTATCTTAGGAAATGGATCGATAAGATTGAAAAATACACAGACATTGGGAAACAATAAGAGAAATCACAACAAGCAAATGCAAAACACAACAATTTAATAAGGAGTTCACTCAATTCTCCTGGGCTATGTCTTTGGTCTAGCTTTCAGTGGTGGCCTTTCTTATTGTGTCTTTAAGCAGACCTTTTACAATGAGGAGCTCAATTTGTGTCTCCTAAAATAGATGATGCTTAGTAGGGTGGTACTTGGATTCCCCAAGCCACTAGAGTACACAAACTCCCCCTTACTAAGTGTCAACCTCAACTGGTCTTAATGGGATGAGTCCAGCTTCATACTCAGTTCTCGACATATATCCTCTCAGGGATTGCTTGAACCTCTCAAGACTGGTTTTGTCTCCTCGATGCTGCCTTAGCTCTACAGGTCATCTTGATTCTCTGTTCTCTGCTACTTGCTTCGCTCTCTATTTTGTCTCTCTATCTCACTATCTCCTCCTTCTCCGTTTTTTGTTGTCTTTTTGTTCACCGCTTAAAGCCAATCCATCCCTTGATTGTTTGCTTCCTCTTCCATCTCTTTGGATCGCTCGTTGTTGTCTGCTTGGAATTCCCTGCCTCTGTGTCATCGCTACTATGTAACATTTCACTGGGAGGTGACCACTTGTCCTCTTATGAACTAAGTGCCAGCTCTTCCTCGATGATTTATTATTTCGGTTACTTTGTGAAATGATTCATCCACCAGCTCAGTGGTTGAATCAGAATTCAAACCTTTATGTGTTGTAGCTTATTTTTCCCTCCAAATCCAGTCTCCCATCAGATGTAATCTTCGTCGTTAGATCCAGGACCCCTAAATCCTACAGTTATCACTCTTATCGCATGGTTGACTTGCTCGAACGTTAGCCCATGATGAGAGCAGTTTTCTCTCTCATCCATCGGACACGCATCATCCAATGTATGGAATCCCTCGTTCTCTTGACAAACCTACTTACCACCTAAAACGCCTCCAATAAATTGTCGGTTTTGGAGCGCGGGACCCGCCTGTTGTTTCAATGCTTTTCCCATGATTTTCTGGTTTCCTTGTGACCGAGTACTCAAGATTTTCCATTTCAAGGGGTTTTTCCCAATAATGTGTGATTAGCACTTTACACTAATCGCACATCAGAAACAGCCTCCATTTTCTGATCTGGATTTCCCAATTGCTAGTTTGTGCCACTATGTAGTCTCCATGGGCCAACGGTCAGTGCACTTTGACCGAGGTCCTCATTGTTCCATGCTAGCTACAAACTACCACTATCCAGAGGTCCTTCTTGATAGATCTTTGTTCACAAGTTTTTGAAGTCTGTCATGATTCGAAACAGTCACAAAACTCTGATAATTTTCAAGGATCCAGTTTGGATCACGACCTTCCCACTAAAAAAGCTTTTGGACCACCAAAAGTTTGTTTTTAATCGTTGACTAAGTAAGCATACAATTGTCTCACTTGTCCAATCTCCATCCATTTTGCATTGCTCGGCTTTGAGCCCTTGAGCCCAACTCTGAGGTACTCACCATCTCCCTTGTGTGTCATTCTCACCTTCCTGTCTAGAATTGTGTCTTCCTGTAATTCATTAAGATAGTCAGGTAATAGGTCATCAATAGAAGGAAATTGACTCTATTCTTCAGGATCCTCAATTAATGAAGGTTCAAATAGTCTCAGGCTATCTGCATTTACGACTGAGTAGATGTGCATGTAAGCTGGTAGATCAAGGCAGAAAGAATTCTCACCAATTTTCTCAAGTATCTTGAAAGGCCCATACCTAATAGGTTTTAGCTTTTTACCTTCACCTTGCATTATGTCTTTGTTGATATACAACCAGACTTGATTACCAACTTGGAGACTATGCTCCATCCAATGCTTGTCATGCCTTGCCTTGTATTTGGCTTGGCTCTTTTCTAGATATTATTATATTGCTTGGTGAATCTCTTAGATTTGTTGAATGAACCTAGTTTCCCTGTCCACATCGCTATGTCCCTCAACTATTGTGTCATTACCGAAGACAAAATCCAAAGAAGACCTTGGTGTGAAACCAAAACAGGTCTCAAAAGGAGATCTTTGTGTAGAAGAATGTTTGGCTCAGTTGTAAGCATGTGACACATAACACAAATGTTCATCCGAAAGCTTAGGATGCTTGCTGCAATATCCCTTAAGCAACTGGATCACTATCATGTTGACTACTTCTATTTGGCCATCGGTTTGTGGATGTAAAGCTATGCTTTTCTTCAGTTTGCTGTCCACCAGTTCCCATAGACTTGACCAAAACTTTCCCACAAATCAGGTGTCTTGATCAGATACAATGGAAGTGGGTAATCCAAAATGAACCCATACATGTTGAAAGAACAATTTTGTAGTTTGTTCAGTTGTAATCTGTTTGTTACAAGGCATCAAAATACACATCTTGTTGAACCTATCCATAATAACATATAGATAATCATGACCTTTCCTAGATTTAGGCAGTTCTCTAACAAAATCCATGGAAACACTTTCCCAAGGATGAGAAGGAACTGGTAATGGAGTGTACAAGCCTAGTTTTCTATTGTTGGGCTTGCCCTTAGCACACATAGTACACCCTCTTACATATCTAGAAACTGTCTCATTCATTCTTGGCCAATAACAAAATATTTGCAGCTGTGCAATTGTTTTCCTTACCCCAAAGTGACCTGATATTAGATAAGTATGTGCTTCTTGAATTATCTTTACTCTTTCAGTTTGTGAAATGCATAACTTCCCACAATGATATAGGAGTTGGTCCTTTACATGATAATCCAATTCTTCTACTAGTTTTCCTTGACTTAAAGTTGCATATACATCTTTAAAGTCTATATCTTGAGCATATTGTTCAATGTAGCTCTCATGTAACACAAAATTATGCTTAAGTATAGAAGATGCATTTATAATGGGTCTAGATAACATATCTGCAACTTTATTTTGTATGCCCTTTTTATATCTAATGACTAAATGAAATTGTTGTAGAAAACCCATCCATCTATAGTGTCTTGATTGCTGCAACTTAGTTTGGGAGTGTAGATATTGAAGTGGTTGATGATCAGTATGTATTACCATCTCTTTGCCCATTAAGTAATGTTTCCACTTTTTCACACACTATACTAATGCATACAATTCTTTATCATATGTAAGATAGTTAACTACTGCAAAATTAAAATGTCTCAGAATGATAACATATGGGTTTTCTATGTTGTGTCAACACTTCTCCCATGGCATAGTCGTTGCCATCCGTTTGGATCTCAAATGGTCTTTGAAGATCAGGAAGTGCTAGTACTGGTGTTGTACTAATCTTTTCTTTCCAGGTATCGAAGGCTTTCTGCTGTTTTCCTCCCCACAGAAACACCTTGTTTAATCCTGTTAAAGCATGTAAGGGAGCTACAATTAAGGAAAAGTTAGAAATGAACTTTCTCCAATATTGTGCTACTCCTAAGAAGCTCCTAACTTCTGTAGCACATTCGGGTTTAGGCCAATTTACAATGATTGCCACCTTATAGGGATCTATCTTCAATTCACCACCCCTACTATATGTCCCAAATAATTCAAAGATGTTTTGCCAAATTCACATTTTGAGAGTTTAACATAAAATTTTTTCTCTTTTCAAAACATCTAGTGTCTTCTTAACATGATTTAAATGCTATTCCCATGTTTTGCTAAATATCAGAATGTCATCCAGATACACAATAACAAAATCATCAAGAAAAGGTCTGAGTACATCATTCATTAATCTCATGAAAATAGCAAGAGCATTGGTTAAGCCAAAAGGCATAACCAACCACTCATACAACCCCTACCTTGTCTTGAAAGCAGTCTTCCATGCATCCTGTTTTGCAACTCTGACCTGATGATATCCACTATGCAAGTCTAACTTCGAAAAATAAATAGCTTCTTTCAATTGATCTAACATATCATCTATGTGAGGAAGGGGATAACGTTTTTTGATTGTTATCTTATTCAGTGCTCGATAATCAATGCACATTCTCCATGAGCCATCTTTCTTTCTCACCAAAATAATTGGTGACCCACATGGTGATGTGCTAGGTTTGATGAATCCCTTCTTGAGCAACTCTTGCACCTGCTTCTTGATTTCTGCGTTCTCTAAAGTAGAGAACTTGTACATTCCAACGTTATGCAATGGAGCATCTTGCTGCAAAATAATATCATTCACTATTTCCTTTTTGGGTGGAAGACCTTTAGGTTCTTGAAACAAGTTATCATATTCTGAAACAATGTTTTCTAAATTAGCTTGTTGTTTAGAAGTACATCCCTCAAATACATTGGTTTTATCAGGTTTATTTTCCTTTACAACCATCAATAAAAATTATTTGCATGAATTTATCATTCATTTCATCTACCCTAAGTTTATGAGAGTATAATTATTCTTGAGCTTATGAGCTCTTACAAAGTATTTGATTCCATCTTTAACAAGTAGATACTTGTTCCAGCTACTAATAGAAGATAGCTTTTCTGTCATGACAAGTAAGGAAGATTTCCTAAAAACATTCCACATATATCCAAAGGAATTATGTCTAACTCAAACTCATCCACAAAGCTGACCCAAAAGAAAACTTGAGTTTGCAACGTCTAAGTCACTTGTAGTTGTGCTTTATCATTTAACATCCTAATGGGTATGGTTTCGCCGTGAGGCGTAGTCACTAAATCCCAACTTCTTACAAATTTCTTTAGAAATTAAATTTACTTGTGAGCCACTATCAAACAAAGTATCAATCTTTTGATGTTTGGAAATAACTCGAATATGGAAAAGCTCATGCCTTTTTCTCTCATTTTCTTTATCAATAGTAGATTGTGCACAATTACTAGTAGATGCTTTAGAATTATTACCTTGTATACCTATGGTTGCAATGGTTGTTTCATCTCCAGAGTCCCACCCCAAATCTTTCTAAATAGCTGCATTATTCTTCTTCTTCTTTCCCTCAAACTTCTTAGGTCTCAACTCCGGATGCAGAATCCAACAGTGCTCATCATCATGCCCATCCTTCTTACAGTGAGTGCATGAATACTTGCTTTTCTGTGCAGTGTTGGCCTTCCTTGTTTTCCATTTTTATTTTCGTTTCTCCTTATTCTTGCTTGCATTGGGTTGGGATGATCCCCCAACTTTTGGACTTCCATTCTTTCCTCTAGCTTCTAGATGTGTAGCTTGAACATATACCTCATCTATATTGGTGGGATTAAACATGAGGATAGTGTGCCTCATGTAGCTGTGTAGACCACCAATGTACTTCAACAGAGTCTCAGGTGAGTTTAATGAGATTCCTAGAATCAATGCTCTCTTTCTAAATTATTGGGTGTAACCTTGTACACTTTTCCCTTTCAACTGTCGAAGAGTTTGCAAGCTCATCATGGCTTGTTGCATGTAGGCCAATCGATAGAATTGTTTTTGATTGCAGAAACAAATTCACTCCAGACATAAATAGTCTTACCATATCTCTTCATGTTAGCTTGGGTCCTGCCTTCCCACCAAACCAAGGCAGTGCCTCGAAGGTGTAGGCTTGCCAGCTGAATCTTTCTCTTGTCTGAATCAATACTCTACACTCTGCAATAAACATCAATTTGTCTAATCCAATTTCCCAGCTTTTCTGCATTCAACTCTCCATCATATATTGGTAAATCAAATTTAACATCTAGTTTAATCAATGATGTCTTCTTTTTATGTTCAGGGCTATTAGGTGTGAGAAATCTTTCCTCTTTCCCTTTGCCTTTGGAGTGGTCATGGAGGAGAGATTCATCTTCTCCTTTGTCTTGTTTGGAGCTTGATGAATCTTCATCCTTGTGTTTTCTAAAATCCTTATACATTTCTTCTACCATGGACCTTATGGCTAGGAAAATATCTATGAATTGAGGATCTAGTGCCACAAAACCTTCCTCTAACATTATCTTCTGAGGATATACTCTTCCAATTTCAGGATTAGTTTCGACCAACTCTCCTTTTCCCAATTTGAGCTTTGATCTAGTTAGCATTCAACAGCTAAATCCACACAAGCTTGTCTAACCTTAATAGCCTAGGGCTCTAATACCACTTGATCTGAAAATCACTTGTGAGTGATCTCAGTTAATTAATTAATGAAGGTATTACAAACTCATGTGTTTTTGTATGTCTATGTTATCTTAGGTAACTGATCAATAAGATTGCAAAATACACAGACACTAGGAAACAGTAAGAGAAAACAAAACAAGAAAATGCAAAACACAACAATTTAATAAGGACTTCACCCAATCCTCCTGGGCTACGTCTCCGGTCTATCTTTCAGTGGTGGCCTTCTTTATTATGTCTTTAAGCAGGGTTTTTACAATGAGGAGCTCAATTTGAGTCTCCTGAAATAGATGATGCTTAGTAGGGTGGTCCATGGATTCCCCAAGCCACTAGAGTGCACAGACTCCCCCTTACTAAGTCTCGACCTCAACTGGTCTTAATGGGATGAGTCCAGCTTGGTACTTAGTTCTCGACAAATATCCTCTCAGGGATTGCTTGAACCTCTCAAGCCTAGTTTTGTCTGCTCAATGCTACCTTAGCTCTATATGTCAGCTCGATTCTCTATTCTCTACCACTTGATTCACTCTCTATTATGTCTCTCTGTCTCACTGTCTCCTCCTTCTCTGTTTTTTGTTCTCTATCTATTCATGGCTTAAAGCCAATCCATCCCTTGATTGTTCGCTTCCTCTTCTATCTCTTCGGATTTCCTGCTGTTGTCCGCTTAGAATTCCTTGCCTCTGCATCATCGCTACTATGTAACGTTTCACCGGGAGGCCGCCACTTGTCCTCTCATGAAATGAGCACCAGCTCATCCTTGACTATTTGTTATTTTAGTTACTTTGTGAAATTATTCATCCACCAGCTCAGCAGTCGAATCAGACTTCAAACCTTTATGCATCGTAGCTTATTTTTCCCTCCAAATCCAATCTCCCATCTAGTGTAATCTCCGCCATTAGATCTGGGACCCCCAGATCCTACGATTATCACTCTTATCACATGGTTGACTTGCTCAAATGTTAGCCCACGATGAGAGCGGTTTTCTCTCTCATCCACCGGACACGCGTCATCCAACGTATGGAATCGCTTGTTCTCTTGACAAACCCGCTTACCGCCCGAAATGCCTCTGATATACCACTAGTTTTGGAGTGCAGGACTCGCTTGTCGTTTCAACACTTTTCCCACAATTTATACTTTCCTTGTGACCGTGCACTCGGGGCTTTTCCATTTCGAGGGGTTTTCCCCAGCGGTTTGCACTAATCACGCATAAAAAATAGCCTCCATTTTCTGATCTGGATTTCACAATTGCTAGTTTGCACCACTGCGTGGTCTCCATGGGCCAACGGTCAGTGCGCTTTGACTGAGGTCCTCGTCCTTCTGTGCTAGCTACAAATTGCCACTATCTAGAGGTCCTTCCTGATAGCTCTTTGTTCACAAGTTTTTGAAGTCTGTCATGATTCAAAACAATCACAGAACTCTGATAATTTTCAAGGATCAAATTTGGATCAATTTTTTGTGAAAGAATTTGGTAAGGGATGTAAAGCCCCAAAAAAGAGACCCAAGACAAGGCACCCCAAGAAACTCTAGTTCTTACTAAACCACCAAAGCCTACTCCTCCATGCACATTTTGTGATGTTGTTGGGCATGCCACCAATAATTGTCCTGAGCTCCCTAATATCAGGAATGTGGTCTCTAATATCTTTGTCGACTCTAACATTCTTGAGGTCCATGTTTCCTTACCTGAGTCCATCAAAAAAACACATCCGTATGCATGAACTACCCTTGTTCTTTATGTGATAATTATGGCCATTATTCCCATCACTATCCTCATCTCAAAGAATTTTGCGATACACTTCAAGTGCTTTGCGAGTTATATGCCTCTCATATTGATTCCAATTCTCCTGTACCTGCGGTTTCTAGCACCACTATTTTTCCAGAACAAGAGGTATCCCAACCCACCATTGTGATTCCCCCTCCTAATATCTAGATGAGAAATAGTTCAGCTCCTATTCTCTACCTATCATCATCCATGGGATCGATATATTAGGACCCTCGGAGTTTGCTATTGTAATTTTGTCAAGCCTTCTTCAGCAAACACTTTGGTCTCAACATCGGCAGGTGTCACATCTACTATTCATATGTTCAACCATGTTGACAATGCACATGTGAAGCATGATGATGATTAGCTCAATAACCCCTTACTTTGAACCCATGAATTGAAACCACATCCACCTTGTGGCCACAACATTGCCACACAATGTTTGGGTAAGGGGGATTCATTCTTGAGAGTCCAGGAGAGGTAATCATCCCCAATCCTCCTAATGCATATGGTAGTGTCTACTCTAGTACCATTACTCTTCCCCACTTAGAAGAACCTCTAGATCGTCATATCACTTCATATCACCCTAGCAATGGTCCACTTAATCATTCCTCCTTCTTCCATCAACAACCTAGTCCATTAGACATTGTTGTTATTCAACCATCATTCTGTCTAGTTGAGCCTCAATTCATTATATCCGAAGCCACTCTTCATTATAGTCACGTCATGTATGAAAACCCAAAAATTCAATCCATTCAATTCATATATAAAATGCCAAGTGAGATTGGTAATCCACCATTTCCTTTCTCTTGTTGCATCTATCATACATTCTTCCCATAGGAATACATCAATAACATTTACAAATGGTGAACCACATCATCAAAATGTTTTTAGATTCCACTATCCTAAATACATTTTGTGTGTCCATAACATGCTACATCCATCCATACAAAATTGGGGGGCACCCCAGCCCCTACATCTCCTCATCATTCTCTAGAGGATCCTGTGGCAGTAGAATTAGAAGCTTGAATCACTTATTTGAGCACCTGGAACACAATGACGCTTCACAAACTCATCTATCAAAGGGCATCATTCCCACCTTGGCATACTTGATAAGTCCCCTCTGTCATCTTACACTGAGGGGCATTATCCCATGCTTGGGGGCATGATGGATGTTGTAACTTATTTTTACCCTTGAAATAGTTTTATTTTTCAAAAAAAAAGAAAAAAGAAAAAAGAAATGAATAAAAGAAAAATAGGAAATTAAAAGAAAATAAATAAATAAAATGGGACTAATAATAAAGAAATAATAATAAATGTTTACCAGTTGGAAAGCGAGCACATTTAAATGTCGCTCATTATAGTTTGGAATATTTGATATTTTAAGTGTTGATTTGTAAAAAAGTGACGTGAATACCACCCACAAAGGGTTAACAAGCACATATTTTTCAATGGATCATATTTCATGCATTGAGATCAATAGTCTCGGGAAAATAGTGAGACCCCCTACATTCTCAAATGATAATGAAGGGGTGAGGGGGTCCACAAAGCAGTTTATTTGAAATCCGCTTCGCCAGCATGGGAAGAGCTTGATGATTGTGACCCCCCTCTGCTCGATACCACTTACTGTCTCCACCTCCCCTGCAAACCACTCACCCACGTTAATTTTCTTCCCACCATTTTTACCTTTCACCAATGTCCCACTACACTTAGCCATTTCCATCTCTCTCGCCAAATCTAGCAAATGATCATTGTCCATTAATTTTCTCCCACCAATGTTCTATAGCATTTAATCCTCTGTGCCAATAATGGTTAGTTTAACTAAAACCCATTATACACTCCTAATAAAATATTGTTATCCCTTTCAAATGGATCATCTACCATTTCTACATGTAGCTGAAATTATCAGAAAAATAGTGCAAGAAAAATCATAGCGAACAAAAGCCTTCAACCATCATCATTTCCAGTTAACTATATAATTTTCCTAGGTAATTTTGTTTTTCCTAATGGCTTCCCATAAAGGAAAATTGAAAATGTTTGTAGATAATCCTTTACGACCCCCTGTCATTAACTTGGATGAACACCCACTCGTTGATACCCAATTTAAAATCGTAGAGACCATTTGTGAATTCAACCTTATGAACTTCACAATTTCGCATTTCAAAAATATGAAGACACTGGTGATGAATTCCAATTTTGCGAATCCCTAATACCCCAGTTTTGTTTCCCTCAAACCCATCATTTTCCACAAATCATCACCCTATGTGTAGCTCGATATCTTCATAGCCAAAGAGTTGTAATCGCTAAGAACAACAAAAATCTTTTCCATATAATTGTTTAGTCAATTTTTCAAGTCCTCCAACTAAAACCTCAAGACTCGCTACACCCTTTTTCTCTTGATGCTCTAATGGAAATCTATCAAAAAATTTCTTTCTCATAGAGAGCTCATATATTTGAGTAATTTTTACCACAAAACCTAGAATTACCTAGAACAAACCTACCTTATCACTTTGCAATGTTTCCTAAGATTTGTAGGTAGGTTATTTCCTTACTATCTTGTCTGTTAGGATATCCCATTGATCATTGGGTTGATGAAGTCATTTTGGGTTTTCTATTAGTGTTCTCTTTTGGTAAAAGACATCAAATCATGTTTAGCTATAATTATTTTCTTTCCGCTATAATTTATGATCAATTTTCAAAGTTCAATGTTGAAGGATCATTTAAGCATCAACCAATTTTGATTTACTTATTCTTATATCATCGTTTAGAAAGATTAAACTTTCCTTTACAAAAGTTGGATGCTGAATGTAAACCTCGACAAGTGATCCATTGGACAACTTTAGTCAGAAATGCCTCTAAAGAGTGTTCTTTCAGTGATTTTCCCAATCAATTATTGTATATAACAACTTGTTTGTTAAACAGTGATGTAGTTCCCAGGGTTTCAATAGAGATCAAAATAATTCTACATTTAATTGAGAAAACTAAATTTGGGGATTGGTATTCATACTATAATTTCACTGACATCAGGATTTATGGCTACGAGCTTCAACCATAAAAATTACCACGGTTCCTCCCCATGTAGATTTTTTCACTCGAGTACATTATAAAGATGACGAAAATCAATGAGGTTCATTTTGTTTCTAGAAAACAAAAAACCAAGTTCAAATTTAAAGCACAGGTTGGTCCATTCATAGTCAACACTAGAGCCACAGAAAAGGAATTCAATGACTTATTGATCCAGATGAAGTTTAAATTGATAGTTTTAGTTGGTCATATGATCCATTAGCCGTAATCTCATCAATGAGAGTTTCTCAGAAATATACACCATATGTGCATATGGAAAAAACTAAAGTTGAGAAATATGCCAACAAGGAAGAATGGGTAGATAATACATTGCAGGAGGTCAAGGAGCTATTTTCCAGTGAAACAACATTGGAAACTCCAAGAATAACAAAAAAAGAGCTAAAGAGACCAAGAGAAAGTGTATCTACAGTAGGGTCAAAGTTACAGAAAGCAGCATTTAAAGTATTCAAAAGGAGGAAAACTATAAATCTAGATGAAGAATATTTAGAAGCTCAAAATTATAAAGAGCTTACTACAATTGTACTATCATCACAATCTCCTTTCTCGTTAGAAAAAACTCTAGAAACTACATTGGATTCTCCTTATTCTTCAAAACAACAAAGTATTGTTTCAAGATTCTTAGAGATAGAGAAGAAAAATGAGGCACTAAAGACTACCACATATTAGGAGTTCTGGAGAGAGTCTTCCACAACTCAGACTAGATTACTTTATGTCCTGGATAGTGAAAAAGGAAAATTACAATTAGCATTCTTTTAAACAAAGGTCTCCGTGCCTAAAAGTGATGAAGATTACAAAACCCTTTTGTTTTCATTTGACGCTAATAAAATAAATCCTATTGATCAAATTGACCTTCACAAGCAAGCAGGAGAAATGATAAATTCATCTTTGAAAAGTTCTGCCATGGTAGCTTCTAAGCTACAATATTTTCTGGATAACATGCATTCCCAATTATAATTGGAAAATATAACCTCCCTAGAAAAATATAATAAAATCAAAGGGCTTGAAGATTTCATTATAAAATTAGGATTATATCCTAAATATATAAAGGCAATTGAGTAAATAATCAAAAGCATAAATGAAAATATACAAGAATTAAGTAAACAACACAGATTACCAAGTACTGAACATCCTCAAGCACAACAGGTAGGTCATCTCGAGAAAGAAAAAGAAAATATGGTTCGAATGATTGTAGAGAAGAACATACAAATTTATAAGATGGAAGAAAAGATGGAAAAAATTATCAAGGAAAGAGAACTCGAAATCAACACTAGAGTAGGAACATTGGGAGTAGCAGTTTCTACAACCGAAACAAAGTCTACTAGTTAGAATCAAGTAGACTAATTATCAAAAGCTATGGGAGACCTGTCATGAAAAGATATGGAAATTGAAAAAATCAGAGCTCAACTGGAGAAGACTCAAGATAATAAGGTAAAATGAATAAAGCATATCTGACCGGAGTGCAGAAAATTTTTAGATTAACTAAGAAACTATAGAAATATGAGAATGAGTCATTTATTGCATAGACATTAGCTGAAGAAGAGGAAAAGATATGAATTGATATAGATTCAACCATGACTTAACTTTGGACATCTATTCAAATCATTTTTTAATAGG
>APFE030967889.1:26924-59311 GCA_000404065.3 Pinus taeda | reverse complement strand
GTATGAGTTGGACATAAAGCTCTGGGAGCTCCAAGGGGCGTAGAGTACTTCTTGGAGCTAGCTATGAGCGACTATAGGGTGAGTGGTTCACCTTCCCCTAGTGGTGCGTTGGATACAAGGTGAGTGGTTCACCTTCCCCTATGTTACCCCATTATGGTTAACATGTGTGTAGGGTGAGTGGTTCACCTTCCCCCACCCGGACACATGCATGTAGGGTGAGTGGTTCAACTTCCCCTACGATTGATATATGCATAGGATGAGTGGTTCACCTTCTCCTATAGCATATAAGCAGGATGAGTGGTTCACCTTCTCTCGCTGATGCCCCAACACACATCCTACTCGTAGAGTCCAAGACTCATGGGAAGTACCTCTCATCTGGCCAATGAGTTGGGAAAAGATGGTTAGGTACCATAGCACTACCGATGGACACATCATGTACTGTCGTACTCCCTATGACTAGGATGCATGGTGTTCAACAACTTGATCTGGGATCAAGGATTGACTTTTGTCAGTGGAGAGTGGTATGATCTTATGACTCACTCTCGATCACTTCTTCTTCATTATTTCTTCATGGTTTAGCAGAGCAGAGCAGAGCAGTGATGGTACAGGATGACAAGTTGGCATGATGATGGATTGGCAGGTGGAATTCTCCCTAGTTGAGAGGGAGTGTTAAAATTGGCAACTAGGGCCAACTTGCATGTTAGGACAGCTCATATGATGGAGATGATTATTGCGTTGGCTTCCTCTTTTCGAGAGGTACAATTTTGATATAAAGATCATCTCATTCTGACAAGCAGAAATGGGATTTTGAATTTATTCATTCTCATGGAAAAATTGTCAAGGTCAGCCTCAGTCAAATGTAGGGTCAAGAAGCCCAATGGATGTGTCTCCTCACCCTCAACGAAGTGTATAAATAGAAGTGACCCTTCTCTCATTTGGACATCACTCATCTCATCACATCATCTTCTCTCTCCTCTCTTGATTGGTTCGTACAACTTGGAGGCTCTCTTCTTTGCACGTGTGGAAGGAAGGCAGATTTTTGGACTGATTTTGGAGGCCGAAAATTTCAGGGATTATGCATGAGTTGACCAACGTTGACTTGGAGTATTTGACCAGTCTTGATTTCTGTTTTGTGGAAATAATTTTGATTTCTGCAGGCCGCATTCTTTGGCACGGATTTCGAGGTGATTGGGGATTGTTTGACTGAGTTGACTGTTGCGTTGACTTTTTGGTTTGGACGCAGAATTACAGCAGACTTTGACTGGATTGATCGAACAGGTTTTGGGTTGACTTTGACTCCCTTGGTAGGCCGCATTCCTCTATTGTTGACCAAGCTGATTGGAGGACGTTGACTTCTGGTTAGGGCTGCATTGACTGTTGATTTGGCAGAACTGTTTTGGGCATATTTTTCTGATATTTGTTCTCTCTCTCTCTGCTGAACTATTGAAGAATAATAAGAAAATTTGATCAAAGGGTTTCCCCACATTGGAGTTTGTCCCTGACATCTACGACATCTTGTGTCCTCTTGTCTTGGCTTGTCTTTTGCATATGTTTTTATGTTCTATCTGTATTTTTTGTCAATGTGCATAAGTTAATGTGATAGCTACTGAAGATAATTGAAAATTGTCATTGGGCTGATAAGAAACATTGAAGTAAATTGTGCTAAAGCATAGAACATACCATTGTTATCTAAAATTAACAGGCAGCAGATTTTTGTCCCTAGAAGGAGTAAGCTACCATGATTATGAAGATGAATGATCTGTGCGATATTGTGAGCCGAGAAATTCAAGTTCCTTCAGATCCAAACCTTGCAGTGAAGCATAAGCTCAAAGATATGAAAGCAAGCTGCATAATTTTGGATGGTGTGAGGGATCACATAATTCCTCGCCTATCTAGAAAGGACACTGGACGACAAATGTGGGTAGCTCTAACCGGTCTTTATCAAGTTCAAATGAAGAAATAAAAATGTTGTTGTGGGAGAAATTAAACAGCATCAAAATGAGCAGATTTGAGACCATGACATCTTACCTCACGAGGATCTAGCGAGTTCGTGATGAACTTGTAGGTATTGGGGAAACTATGAAAGATTTGGATTTGGTGAAAGTTTCTCTGAAGAGGTTAAGCACTGGACCACCTTTGTGGATGGAATCCTCACTAGGCAGCAATTTCTTGATTGGAGTCTGTTGTGGGATGACTTCATCTAGACATGAAAAACATGTATTACATAATTCAAGTGCTAAAATATTAATTATGAAGACCGACAATAGCTACAAAATTCAACACAATAGCTGATTTTGTTGCTGCTCTTATAACTGGACCTATTGCTGTAAATATCTTTCTTACAAGTTTGACAACAGCCAATAGCTTTTTCTTATTTTGTAGTGTTTGGAGATCCTATTTTGGTAAATATTGACTTGCTAAACCTTCTAAATTGAGCTAGACTTTTTCATTCACTCATATGGAAATTGTTTGATTAACCACCTTATTCTTACCTTAAATATTATATCCTATTGGTGGTATTTTGAGTAGTTAAAGAAGTGTCCTTATACTTGATCTCCTCTTGCCTTAGGAACCCTAGAAGTTACTAGGGAAACCTCCCTTGTGTAAGATTCATCCTTCTCTAAAAAGATGGAAGTTGTTGTCTAGGTGACAATCGTAACACTTCCGTGTTCCACTAATCTTAGCACCTTGTGAAAGGCTTTGCACCAAGGTGTTAGCTTTTGTGATAGCATGTCCAATCTAACAGAGACTTCAGAAACTATCCTCATGATTAGTTCATGTCAGTGCTATTTATTTTACATGTACAAATCCATCTAGATCGATTTTAATGCAGCAGCCAACAGACTACATTAGAACATCTTAATGTAATTGAAGAACCCAAAAAATATTTTGTTTTCTGAAAAAAACATATACAATTTTTGCAACTATATAGTCTGCTTATTTCACATAGTTCATCTAATAATTGTAAGCAATGACATACACATATATCTACAGAATTGTTCTAAGAAGTTCATTCCCATATAGAGCTCCAATGCATTCTTATATAAATTTTTGTTGACTACAAATTGGATTCAAATACAATAACCTACCCACTATGGTTGATTGAAACACTCGATGTGTGAGTAACTATTTCATTTTTCATCTTTGAAATTTATTGATAACAAGTACTTAACATCATTGGTATATTTACATCAGCTTTGGCAAAAGACAATTCTAATTATATCAGCTCCCAAAAAGACATTTCAAGACTTACAGTCTCCCCATCTGTGACTGTAACAGACCCGCTAGCTTGTCTACCAATGAGACCTGTCTCCACAAGAATCTGCAATTAAGTATACCAAAATAAATAATTAGACATTTCATCTTTGGATGAAGGAACAAATAAAATGGAGGGGAAGCCTATAAATTTTCTTATTATAAATGTGCAGTGCATGTTGCATAGTTTCATGCATTAGAATTATATATGACTTATAATTGATCTCCTAGTTTATAAACTATAAGGTAAGAATAAAATACAAGAAGAAAATTGGAAGTTGTTGTACAAGTGCAATGATGCTTAAAACTTCGACTTTAAAGAATAAATGTCAGATTTTGGGTTTACCCCAAACGTGTTTTCACCATGTTTGGGTTGCTTCAAGAGAATTGGGGCCATGGTGTATGTTCAGCTCCCAGATGGTACAAGATGGATTGGCACATGGGAAATGGCTCATGATGGATTTGCACAGTGGAGACAGCTTGCTTAGAGATTGCTTGACCTCAACTGGGTGTTGGCTTGCTATTTTTCTCTTAACAGCTTGGTGGACATCCTTCGTGATGGCCACATGGAGAGATTCACTTGCTTCGAGAATGCCCTACATGGAGAGATTCACTTGCTCATGTGCGAGATCTAGGCTCAAACAGTTTTCCATTGCACTTCTTAGTATTTCGTTGAAATATGACTAACATTGGGAAGAATTAGCATATTTTGTATTTACTTTTGAACTAATAGCTAACACATAGACAAGTTGTAGGTTTACAAGCTAACATTTCTTGTTTTCTAGCCTATATACTTGAGGTCCCCTTTCAAATTCTGCTAAGGAGAAAAATTGCTCGGCTTCTAAATTTGAGCCTCTAGTGTGTGTATTTTATGGAGATCTGGCAAAGCTAGCACATAGATATGGGACAATGATTCATTATCTTATTTCCATGGATCCTAGAAATACAATTGTTTATGCAAAATCATGAATTAAATTTACAATGCATCCAAAGCTATAGGAGAAAATTATGGAACCTCAACTTATCATTGCAAAGGGGGATCGAATGGACTGTTGTGGAACCGGAACTACCCGACCAAAGCACACAAGAATATTTGCTTCAACTAATTATGAGAACGTAACAATCGATTGGAAGGGTTTGTGGGAGATATTCCACTTGGAAATCTGTTACAAGAGATGCCACGAATAAAGCCACTTGGGAAGGATGGGAAATAATGGATTCGTGATTTTAGTTGATAAAGGACGGATTTCTACGGACCATATGGACAAATCCATTTTTTCCAAATTCGTTTGAGCAATTATTGGTCAACAAATAGATTGCTATAGCTAGATAAGAATTACAACAACAATTTTTAAAAGAAGGAATGCTTAGAACAGATACACCCACCTTCGTTATTCATTTCAGAAATTTGTTTTAAAAGCTTGGGCTCCAATACAGTTGAGGTAACTCCTTATTTATGTTTTGTCGTTGTTGTTTCAAGCATTTCATGTATAAGAAGAGTCATTCGCATCTGCGAAAATGGATAGAGGACACTTGGAGCAGCAAATCTCTGTTGTTGTCACTACAATAGTTTTCCAACAGTAATATATATAATCAAATGTTATTTTTCTCATGCATGATTGCCCCACAGTGTGCATGGGTTGATTTCATAGCTGGGCACAGAGGCCAAACACTTGGTGGAAGCCCACTTCAAGGTAAGGCATTTGTAAGCCCTTTCTATATACTAAAGATGTATGTTGTAATTTCAATTTTTTTCCATTATCATTCATTAGTGTCAATTTGTTTATTGGTTTTTTATTTGTTTCATTTCCTCTAGAATGCTTCGTTGCGGAAATAGGTTATTTAATTGTAAGCTTAGAACCCACTCATGATTACAGTCTAATAACAGAGCAAAAGATATGTTATCACAGGATTAGATCATTGATGGTATCACTTTGAGAGAAGCCATACATTAAACTTGAAATCGTAAGTTTTAGAAGCTTTTGAATGCATGTGTTTTAATTTTGTGCCAATATATTTTAATTTTCCACAAGTGTGCTTTAAATTTATGCAATGCAAATTTCAATTCATAGTTAGCTTTTTGATCTTTCAACAATAGGGAGTTGTGATCTATAGATACAGGGATTACCTAAATCATGCAAGGGTTTCCATCAGCATGATCAAGTGTTCAAGTATATGGATCATTGCCAAAAGTGATTTGGCTTTGGGTTTATGAAGTGTGGTAATATAATTTCCTTTTTGTAGAAGCATGTTAGAAAAATTGTGGAAGTTAAGAATTTGTAGCCTAGACATATAGTGTGAAAATTCTATCACTGCAGCAACTGATTTATTTTTCCTACTTATTCCACAAGAAGTTATTTATGAAATTACTTCAATAAACATTAAAATAAATACTGTCGCAGATATCACACCGTAATACAGAAACAAACATACGCACAAGCATTAACACATTGACATAGATATTTCGGACAACAGTCCCCAGAAAAACCCACTGTGGGAAAACCGGTGCAGCAAGGGAGGATTTTATTATTCAGCAATTCTTCAGTACAACAGCGTGACAAACTGGCTTACCCACAGAGAGAAATAATTCTCCGGCACTTCTCCCAATCCTAGCAACAACCCGACTAACCTCTATGTGGCTCCCAAACCCTCTGTGTCAGCCCTGCTTGACTGCGTCAGCCCTGGGCCTCTCTGCGACACCCACGCAGGCCCAACTAGTGACTGTGCAGTCTTCTACTACCTCTGCATCTGCCTGAAGAGCCCTGCGTCTACCTCTCTTGCCTTAGCGCTGATCTCTAGTGGTTGATCCCACCTCTCTACTCCGTACTTGCTGCCTCCTCACTGCTCACCAAACCACTGGTTCAATTTCTCAACTAACCCCGCTCCAGAAATTGAACTGACTGGCCTCCCTCAGTGTGTTCTCCAAGTGACCCTCAAGCCTCCTTAAGTCCCTAATCAACGGCTAAGATAAGATCTGGCTTGATCCATGAATTTTGGACCATTCTAACACAGTTTTATATTAATTCACATTAATATTTTATTTTCCCTAAGTTTAGACTTAGGGACTTCATTAAAAATATTAATTATTTTAATATCTCCCAAATTGTTTAGAATCTGCACAAACCCTTTCTGGGTAATGGATATCTCATGTGCCTTAGCCTCTCCACCAATTTTCGTGGCTAGAGCACATCCGATGCTACCCCAAATCAACACTCCCTCTTAGCAAAGACTATGTTCTATTGATACTCCTCACTGAGTATCACCCTGATCATCCGGCATCAATCCCTATGCTGCTGAACATCCTATGCACTGTTGCATCTTGTACTACTGCCCATGGCTCTACTACTGCCACTGCTGCATCTGTACGACAACTCCCTCCGCATCTGTGCTGCTACTGGTCATTTCTCCCAACATTGCATCCGCATTGCAACTCCCTCTGCATCCTTGCTGTTGTCACTCCCATTTCTGCTACTGAAACGAGTTCTTTACCATCCCCATCTTTTCCCTGAAGTAGTCAAACTTTGTCTTTCCAAGGGCCTTGGTGAGGATGTCCGCCACCTGTTCTCCTGTAGGAGTGTAGCTCAACTGTATAGCTCCTCATTGGACACAATCCCTGACAAAGTGACATCGGATATCAATATGCTTCGACCTATCATGAAACACTGGATTCTCTGAGAGCTTGATGCAACTCTGATTATCGCACATGATCTTGGTCGCCTCCATATTCCTTCTAAATAGGTTCACAAGCAGTTTTCTAAGCCATATGTCCTCACACGAAGTTGTGCTTGCTGCCATATATTCTACCTCGGATGAGCTCAAAGCCACAGACTTCTGTTTCCTACTGCACCAGGAGGTCATTCCTGATCCAATGTTGAAACAATACCCAGAGGTACTTTTCCAATCCACTGAACTTCCTGCCCAATCTGCATCAATAAATCCACTCAATCTGATATCCTTACTCCTGGTGTAGAAGAGTCCATAATCGACTGTTCCTTGCAAATACCTGAGAACATGTTTGGTTGTTGCCCATTGTGCCCTCTTCGGTTCCACCATGAGCTGACTGAGGGTGTTGACAGCGTAGCAAATGTCTGGCCTGGTATTGACCAAATACATCCTTGTCTTCTGATGCATCAATCTTCTTCAAGTTGGTGATCATTGGCGTAGCCATAGGTCTACATTCCTCCATCCCGAATCTTTTCAAGATTTTTGTAGCATACCTCCCTTGCCCAAGGAAGATTTCTCCCTTCTGCTGCCAAACTTCCAACCCTAGGAAGTAGTGCATTCGTCCCAAATCCTTCATATCGAATTTTGTGGCTAGATTCTTCTTACAATCCCCAATGAGTCTGGATGATCCTGTCAGAAAGAGATCATCCACATACAATACTAAGATTAGTGGTTCGTTCTCTACAACCAGATAGTAGAGATTCGGATCCGCATCACTCTTGAGTCTTGACAAACCCCATCTTCTGCAAGTAGCCATCTATTCGACCATACCTGCTCTCGGTGCCTATTTTAGCACATACAAAGCTTTCTTCAATCTGCACACATGAGACTTCTTCTCATGAGTTTCAAAGCCCTTTGGTTGTTCAATGTATACTTTCTCTTTTATTACCCCATTCAGAAATGTCGTTTTGACATCCATCTGATGGATCTCCCATCCCATCTGGGGTGCAAGAGATATCACGGTCTTAATAGATGTATACCTGGCTACCGAGGCGAATGTCTCCTCATAGTCAATCCCTTCTTTTTTAGCATACCCCTTAGCCACAAACTTGGCCTTGTATTTCTCAACACTGCCGTCTGCAGCATATTTGATCTTGTAGATCCATCTTGAACCTACCATTGATTTGTCTTGAGGTCTTGGCACCACCTCCCAGACATCGTTTACCCTATGGAGTTGTATTCCTCTACCATCGCATCCGGCCAAACCTGATGTTGAGCTGTCTCCTTGACACTGGCAGGCTCTCCATCTTGAGCTACTAATGACTGATATCTATCTAGTTGTTTTCGCTCCCTCTTACCGTTTCTTGGCGCACCGATGAAGTCCTCTGCATCTCGCAAAATCTGACGAAGTTCCCTGCTAGTTCTTCCTCTGCCAGCAAGTGATTTTGTTCGCTCCTCCTCCTCATCCTGAGAATCTTCCTGTCCTGAGGAAGAATTCTTTACTTTTGTTGGTTGAAGAGGCTTAACCAACGGCTCCTCTTTCGACTGCTCCTCAAAAGGCATCTCGTGAGATCTTCTGAAAGCCTTGTCCTCCATGAACTTTACATCTCGTCGTACTACTACCTTCCTACTCCCTGCAAGATAGATTCCGTATGCCTTAGCGTTCTCGCTATATCCTACTAGATATCCCTTTTCCGCAGTCTGATCCAGCATCTTCCTCTTTTCTTCGGGTATGCGGCAATATGCTGAACTCCCAAATATCCTGAAATGACTGACTTCAGGTGTCTTCCCTGTGAAGACTTTCCTAGAGTAATCTTGTCCACTGCCTGATGAGGAGTCATGTTCTGATCATAGACTGTTGTGTTGCATGCTTCTGCCCACGGGAATTTTGGCATATCCTGATCATACATCATGGCCCTAGTTGCTTCTACAATAGTCCTATTCTTTCTTTCTGCTACCCCATTTTGCTCCGGATTATATGGAGTTGTCCACTCTCTTCTGATGCCCTCCTTAGAGCAAAAATCAATGAAGTCCTTATCGACATATTCTCCACCATTATCTGAGCGCAAAACTTTTATTTTCTTCCCAGTCAGATTCTCCACCAGAGCCTTGAACTCCTTGAATCGACAGAAAACCTCATGGTTGGTTTTCAAAAAATAAATCCAAGTTTTCCTTAAGTGGTCATAAATGAAGGTAAGGAAATACTTGGCACCACTGAGAGCTTTGACAGACATAGGTCCGCAGATATCAGAGTATATCAATCCTAGTACACTCTTGGCCTTGTGTTTGCTCCTAGGAAATGTTGCCTTGGCATAGTTTCCTAGAGCACATACCCTGCATACATCATCTCGTTCCGTACTCAAATCCGGAACTCCTGTTACAGTGCTCCTGAGAATTCTCAGAGCTCCATGGTGCAAGTGACCCATTCTTCTGTGCCATAGTTCATTCAAGTCCTTGTCTCCATGACTGCCTATTAGTGCCATTGGTGATTCTAGTTGCAATCTATACAACCGATTACTTTTGATCTCGATCTGCACTTTCTTTTTCCAGCTTAGTTGTTTGACGTATACCTTCTCCTTGATGAAGTAGACGTCATAGCCCTTGCCTTGTAGTTGCGACATGGAAAGCAAGTCCATCCTCAATCCTGGTACATGCAGCACATTTGTAGCACAGAACCGTTCTCCCGATTCTGTTTGAAAAACTATGGTACCCTTCCCTACTGGAGTACACTTTGTCTTGTTCCCCATGGTGATCTGAAAGTTCATCTTCTCTTCTCGATATTTTGAGAAAAACTCCCTGATTCCTGTCATATGCCACAAAGCTCCACTGTCTATATACCATACTTTTGATGATGCAGCACTAGTCATACACGCCAGTCCTTCTTCCAGCCTAGAAGCCAACATAGAGAAATTGAAATCTCTTCCCTTGTGCAATCTTTTGAAAATCTGTGTGAGTCCCTTAACGTGGATGCCTCTGCATCGTGGTCTCGACCCATAACTGATTTTCTCTTTCTGACTCTGATTACTCGCTCTGATACCATGTGAAAATTTTATCACTACAGCAACTAATTTATTTTTCCTACTTATTCCACAATAAGTTATTTATGAAATTACTTCAATAAACATTAAAATAAATATTGTTGCAGATATCACACCGTAATACATAAACAAACATATGCACAAGCATTAACACATTGACACAGATATTTTGGACAACAGTCCCCGGAAAAACCCAATGTGGGAAAATCGATGCAGCAAGGGAGGATTTTATTATTCAGCGATTCTTCAATACAACAGGGTGCCAAACTGGCTTACCCACAGAGAGAAATAATTCTCCGGCACTTCTCCCAATCCCAGCGTCAGCCTGGCTGACCTCTGCATGGCTCTCAAACCCTCTGCGTCAGCCCCTGCTTGACTGCGTCAACCCTGGGCCTCTCTGCGTCACCCACACAAGCCCGGCTAGTGACTACGCAGTCTTTTGCTGCCTCTGCGTTTGCTTGAAGAGCCCTGTGTCTACCTCTCATGCCTCAGCGTTGATCTCTAGTGGTTGATCCCGCCTCTCTACTCCGTACTTGCTGCCTCCTGACTGCTCACCAGACCACTAGTTCAATTTCTCAGCTAACCCCCCTCCAAAAATTGAACTGACTGGTCTCCCTCAATGTGTTCTCCAAGTGACCCTCAAGCCTCCTCCTGTACTTTTCTCATTGACAAATCAACGACCGAAATTAAGTCCCTAATCAACGGCTAAGATAAGATCTGGCTTGATCCATGACTTTTGGACCATTCTAACACAGTTTTATATTAATTCACATTAATATTTTATTTTCCCTAAGTTTAGGCTTAGGGACTTCACTAAAAATATTAATTATTTAATATCTCCCAAACTGTTTAGAATCTGCCCAAACCCTTTCTAGGTATTGGAGATCTCATGTGCCTTAGGTTCTCCACCAATTTTCGTAGCTAGAGCACATCTGATGCTACCCCAAATGAACATATAGTGCATGACATCTCACAAGGTTAACAATTTAATGATGTTCTAGAAATCTTGTTTCCAACTATATGATTTCCTTGGTAGTTGCTCCTTAGGTCTCCCACTCGTATTAAGACTTTTTCCTTTAGTTGAGAGTTTGAGATGCAACTCGCAATACAAGGATAATGCACGGAAGAATAAATTATTCTCGTTACCCACCACCCCAAAGGTATGGCTTTTCATTGGTATAGTTGAGTAATTTTACTTACTTCTCATGGGCACTTTTGGGCATGAATTGGTGGGGGAGTTCGACAAAAAGTGTGGGTTAGGCTTGTATTCTTGTCTCCACTGCCTGATTTTGTAGTTACCCTTGTATCCTAGTCGAATAGGTTCTCCTTTATTGACCATTTTGCTTTTGGGTCAGCACTACATGGGAAATCCCAATTTTGGTTGCATGGTCCCGTTTCCCGTTACCACCTACATCACTCTAGTTCCACTCATTTTAGCCCCATTCATCTATTTTCCCATCTGGGTCCACATGTGTCCACTGGGTCCACATGGGGTTAGCCTCCGCCTTCCCTTGTCCACAACTTGGATAAAGCTTGGAACAGTACCCCGAAGGTTGATGTAGCTAAAAAGAAGAGAAAAAACATAAATTTGGCCACTCTCAACAAGAAATGTACCACAGAATGCAAAAGATGGCCGGGGCATACAAATTTAGTGCATGGGAAAAAGCCAAACATGAGCTCTACCCCTTATCCATGGCCATCAGCTTGGTTCCTATGGGCCCTAGATGAGCCCCCTCTATCATTAAGGAACCCATGATTGTCCCAGCCGCTGGTGGGCAATGAACTGCCCCACCTTAAGGGGGTATCCACTACTACATATTACACATCATGTTCTCATCCCCTAGAGCCCCGAGCAGTTATGAAGAAAAATCAATAAAAGGCATATGAAGAAGGGTGGAAAAACAAAGGCTGGGGTAACTCATGTACCATGATTTGCTCCCTCCTACACTCACATACCCAAGTGTGGGCTTCCCTTACTATAGCTACCCAAGAACCTTGACATGTGGTCTAGATGATTCCCCTAATCCCCACTCCACTCCATTATTATATCATTTACACCTACCACTTAAAGGATGTATCATGGACATGTCACCCCTTTTAGAGGTTGAAACCACTTAATAGGGTCCTTGGTTAACCCCCTATTGAGCTTGGAGACACTTGTACATGCCAAGGCCCACTATGGAAGGGCATGCCACCATGAAGTGCCCCATTGATCCCATGACTTGTAAGGTTTATTAGTTGAGTATTCTAATGACTCATTGTATTGGAGAGCAAGGGGACGCAGATTAGATCTTATATAGGATTGCAGGTGGGTCTTCATTTAGGGCTTGGTCTCCCTATACAGGTGCTAGCCCTCCAGAGGGACACATTAAAACTTGTAGGGTGAGTGTTGAGAGCCATGGGCCTCCACCATAGCAGATATTACTTCATGGATCCCCAGCACCGATCATTGATTGCTCGTGTTCCACCTTTTGGATGAGGATGATGCACTTGGTTCACCATGCCCAGCCGGCTCCACGCTTGCACCAGACACTTGGAAGATGTTCTAGTGTCTAGAGGATGTCTCTCGCTGTAGAGGGAGGGTTGACATCACCATCCTAGCCCTTATAGATGGTCTACTGGCATTTTCGATCCCTTGGAGACCCATGAGGATGTCCTTCTGCCCCCACACCCACTTGGGAGCACCAGAGGTTCTTGCTTGGAAACGAGGGGCCAACCCCTTGTCCACTATGTTGGGACTCGGGAATCCATTTCTACATCATGGCACCCCTTGGACTTCATTAGGCCTCCTCAAAGGCCCAAAAACTCACTTTATTGATCATTTGGCCCTCTTGAGAGGCTTATTCATGTATTATTGAGCTATTTGGTGGGCTTGTAACCAAACTGTATTATTATTATGCACATTATTTATTTTAGGGGCTCACTTAAGTTAATTTAGCCAAATCGAATTCATTAGAGAGTGTATAAATAGAAGTGGGAGTGTATGAATTTAGGTGAATGGATGAATTTTGATGTTTGGATCTCTTTCATTTTTGTCTTGGAGCTTCACTATTGGCATGTAATGATGATTGGGTATACTCTTTCTTACATGTAAGTACTATTTTAATGTTATTCTTGTTATTTTCTTATGTCACATGCATGTTGTTGGGGATTTTCACTATACTAGGCTGAAATTTACTGTTTTTTTAATGCGAAATTGTGGAAATTTGTTCTTTTATAGCATTGCATCACGTCATGGGCCATGTATGAATGAGTGAATATTCCTAGAGATGTTTTATCGAAATTTTATCTCAATAAGTCATCATATATTGCAAACCGAAGTGTAAAGACCTTGAAGCAATTGTTCTCATGGCCTAATGCCATGCGAAATTGTTCTAAAGGCCTCCTTGACTAAGTGAATCCATTCCAAGCATTGGAATCTCCTTGACTCCATCTCTCTGAAAGAATTAGGCACTGATCCTCCATTGGTGATCACTCCAAAGCATATTTTTCCACCTTTCTCTCTTTCTTTCTAGGCCTCGCCTCCATAGGTGACCTAGGGCATCATTTTTCTCACAATTCACCCATCCAAAAAGTTTGATCTTTTGCCCTCTACTACGTTGTTATGTCTTTTAGAGGCCCTCCAAATTTGAAGCATTTCTGACAGTGGGATCTTGAGATATTTCAAGCCCTAGCTCCAAGATCGATTCTTGCCCTTGGTTCCCCTTGGCTAGTGACCTCATTGGGATCATTGCATCAAAATTAGTGAAAATTTCCCCTTTGATCCCCTTCTTCCCCCCAATTAGGTCAAGCACACCCTTGATTGATCAACTCCACCCTCTTGACCTAGTTTTGAGTCTGCTTGGTCCCGTCTTGTCCCACAACTTATTGAAGATAATTTCACAAAGACCATTTGGAAACCAAGTTTTCACAAGAATTTCTAGGACTAGGTCCCTCCTTTACAAGTCTTATTTGCAAACCCTAGCCGTTAAAATCCCCTTAGCCCCTCTTAGAGAGCCTTACTCCTTGCTTCTCAAGCAAACAAACCATACAATTGAGTCTCTCTTGTGAATAGGCCTTAGGAATCACTCCTTATCTTTTCATTGATTCATCCATCTGGTGATTCCCTTTATACCGGGTCTCCTCCCACGAGTGAAAATTCATAAAGAGCAGGGTGCCTTAGCTGAGGTGACAGTGGGTCATCACTCCATTGTTGCACTTGACTTAGTAGTTACCCTTTAAGTATCCCCTCTTAGGACCCCTGGTGTCGTTGTCAAGGACACGAAACGTTTATTTTGTTTCCCATACGACACATTGACATATCATTATTGGCGGCTCCATTGGAAGAACGAAGCCCTAGTTCTTCATTGAGCTTCAAAGTTAATGCTTGTAGGGTGAAGCAAGCATCTATCAAGGCACTTTAACTCGCCCTAGCGACTCCATTTTAATCCTAATATGCAAAATCATGAAAAATGGACTATCTCAAGCAGCACGGTTTCCCTCCCTCTCCCTATAATAACCTTGATCCTAAAGAAGTTCTAGAGCATCCGGAAATCAAGGCATGGATGAGAAGTTGGATGCATAGCTTCAAAGGAAGTCCCAATCAAGATCCCAATGTCCATATTGACAACTTGTTTTGGGCCTTCGACCCGGTAAGGATTAACAATGATGACACAATTATGAGGTTATTGGCTTTATCACTTGAAGGTCAGGTTAAAGATTGGTATGATAGCCTCCCTCATGAAATTTCCACTGATTATGATAGTTTTGAAGATATCTTTTAAGAAAGATGGGGTGGCATCCCTCATGAAGAGTGGGAAGCTCTCAAGCTAACAAGTCAAAGAGACCCCTCTGTGCATGAGCCAAGCAATGGGACGAGTAATCTTGAAAGGGATCTTGGTGAAAATGTCGAGGAGGAATATGTCTTCAAAGGTGAGGTCCTGAGTCCCCCTTTAATTTCTGAAAAGATCCCTCCTTTCATTACCTATGATAAAGCCCTAAAGGAAGGTCTCACTAAAGGAGTGGGAGATAACCTTGATGATTTAAGTGATAAGCAGGAATATGAGTCATCGTTAGGTCCACACAATGAAAAGGATGATTCCGACAACGTGTGTGTAGGGAAGAATGAGTTCACAAAGAGTAAAGTTGAGACTAACTTTACCTTTCTCAAGGACACTACTCCTGATGATTCTCCTTTCGAGAACCTTGAGGAAGGTAGTCCCATTAGCCCCTTTGAAGATGACATTGGAGATTACTTCTACATTGAAAAGGAGAAATGGGAAATTGTTGGTCCTCAATTTGATCATGCTCCCGTTTATGACACCGACAAGGAGGATGAGATTGAGATTGGTCTTCCTTTTCCCTCGAGCACTAATTGTGATGACATATCCATCGATACCCTTGAGAAGGAGGATTATTATGTGCCCATGCATAAAAAGGGTGAGTTGGAAATAATTGATTCCCCTTTTACGGAAGACCCTAACCTTGATATCGAAAAGGCTCTTACCTATCCCTCTTATGATTTTATATCACTCGAGCTTTTGGATTATGATTTTGAGGCTAAAAAGGTGTTGAATCCAATACTTCACCCTCCCCTTTTCCCTTTCCTCTTGTTCGTCATCTTGAGCCTTCCCCAAGCAATTCCCTCACCCCTTTTCATATGATCTCAAGTGACCATGAGCTCTTTTCCCCGGTATAGAGTCAAGGAAGAACCCCTCGTCAAATATACTTTATCTCCTTGGACACACCCTCGGGATTATGACCACTTCATAACCTCCCCTCTCCAATGTGATCGTCACCTTGAGCAACCTAGTTGTTGCACTCCTTCTTTCCCTCACCCTTCGTTCCCCTCTCATCACGACCTTGTGGCATATACAAAGCATAATATTATAAACAATGATTGTGTTAAGGAGTTCTTGAGAGTGATCTTTCATTCCACCGTTGTGTACTTAGAGGGAAATCCCTGCACTTCTAGATTGACCTATTCTCCTTCTCCTTGTTGAAACATGTAACTAGGTTTGATCTTCATAATGACGTATGTAATCATGATTTTATGTAATTAAAAGAAGAAAAATAAAATTATTTTGTTATGCTTGAGGCATGGGTTTCATGCTCAAGGAATTTTATTTTTAGATCAAGCTCCCATTGTGAGCTATCAGGTTTGGTCATTAAGTCATAAAGTCAATTAAGTTATTGAAGACCCTTTTGGGCATGTTACTTGTAAAAAGAGAATTTATTTGTGTCATAAACCCTCCAAGTCCTTGTCACAAGAACTTCATCAAGTCAACCTTCAAAAGGAGATGAAGATCATTCGAGAAGTGTTAATTTTTGCAACTGCATTCAAATTCCACCTTGGATAGCTCATATGACCGAGATGATGATTACATTAGATTCCTCTTTTCGAGAGGACCAAAATCGACCTAAAGATCACCTTATTTGGACAAGTGAAAGTTGGTTTTTGAATTTATTCATTCACTCATGTATATTGAGTAAGATCGACCCTAAGCACATGTTAAATTGAACAGGTCGGCCTCAACCCCAAGTGGACCCTCATGAAAGCCTGTAAATAGAAGAGACCTCAAGCTCATTTGGACACATTCGATCAAGCCATCTTCTCTTCTATTATTGTCTTGGTTCGCACAAGTCTGACAAAGGAAAGCTCGCGCAAAGGCTCTGAAATGACAAGCAAGAAGCTCGCACTGATCTAGGGTTTTCCGATTCCTAGATGTTGGCATAAAACTAGGCATTTTAGTCCCTGGACACTGGCACACAGTGGTCAAGGCAGCGTCCAAAGAGCCCTAGACATTGGCGCAGAAGCCTATGGGAGCGTCCATGGTTTCAGAGACTGATCGGGTTGTATTAGTCCCCGAACGCTCGCATAGAGTGGTCCTGAGAGCGTCTGGGCAGTCCCAGACGCAAGCACAGCAACTGGAAGAAAGCATTCGGGAGGTCCCGAACACAAGTACAGCAACTGGAAGAGAGCATCCAGGGGGTCTCGTACACAAGCACGACAACTAGAAGAGAGCGTACAGGGGTTTGAGCAGATTTGGTCCCCTGATGCATGCACAGAATGGTCTAGGAGCGTCCAGGCTGCCATAGATGTTGACATACAATTCATAGAGAGCGTCCAGATTTGCCATAGACGCTCGCACACTCCTCCTCCCTACATCTGCAACTCAAAGATGAAATTTCAATATTCCAAATATTTCGCTCAATGACAGTAGTGTTCATCACTGTGACAACAGTATCCAGCAGTTATCAATAGTCAGTGAAAGCACACTACAGTCCTCAGAATTAGGGTCATGATTAGATCTATTTCATGGATATTATAGTTGCTTTATTGCATAGATAAGGTTATGGATCATTGTACTCTCTTTTGCTAAATCATTTGATGACGATCTAAGAAGAAGAAGATTTGCAAGGGTTTTAACTTTTCCCCATAGTGGGTTTTGCCCTGGTCTCGAACCAATCCTGGTATCTCTATGTGTGTGCATGCTTTTCTTCTATTATGTTCCGCTACATTGTGCCAATATCCAAGTCGAAATACCAATCAAACCTCGTCAATCTCCAACAAGTCAACGTTGGTCAAACTAGCCAAAATAGTCAAAAGTCAATGCTAGTCAAACTACAATCTGCGGTCAAATCTGCATGTGTTGCCGACAGTCAAACCCGCGTGTGTGCCCTTCAAAATCAATCAAACAGATCGGCCATTGCTCGGTCCAACAGCGGATAAACTAGGTCAACTTGTGCTCAACCTCATTCAGCATCTCACATGTGCGTCCTTAAGAAGCTGGTCAAACTTGTCCTCTTCTCACACATGCAGTCTCCAAGAGAGATAGAAAGAGAAGATGAAGAAAGAGAAATCTTGTTCTTGCTTGGTCGAGAAAATGAGAGGTTACATCATCTATTTATGCTAGTTGAATGGGGTGAAATAACCCAAGGGACACGTCCCTTCACCCTCGTGGGCCGACTTGACTTTTCTAGGCTGACTTGTCATTCAAAAATCAATTTTTTTATTTTAATTCTTCATAATTCTTCTAGGACAACTTAGGCATGCAGGAATACCCCCCGATGCTACACAAAAAATCAACACTCCCTCTTAGCGAGGGAGGTATTCTCCTTAGCTACAACAGATTTCTCCTTAGCTGAAATTTCTCCTCCACAAGAAAAGTTCATGAGCTTACTATGTTGATGTAGTGTCTTTTCACATGCACGTCTATAGATCACTCCATCCTAGAGTAGGCAATATGAGTATCTTGGGCCATTTACCCCTAGCCAAATCAGCGTGGCTCCTCAAGTAAATGTATTAATCTCCTCTAGTCAAATCAGCATGACCCAGCCAAAGTCCTTCATGGACTCTTAGGAGAGGATCTTACCCTAGACCATTCACCCCTAGCCAAATCAACATGTCCCAACCAAAGTCCTTCATGGTTTCTTAGGGAAATTGCATCAATCTCCTCTAGTCAAATTAGCATGACCCAATCCATGGTTTCTCAAGAGAAGATTTGCCCAATCCTACAGTTGCCCTAGGCCACTCACCACTAGTCAAATCAGCATGACCCAGCCAAATTAACATGGCTTCTTAGAAGATGGTATGCCCAATCATGCAAAGACATCAACACTCCCTCTCAACAAGGGAGACATTCTGCATCACGCCAAGCTTGTCTGAAGTATACAAACTTCAATCTAGAGGCTTGGTGAGAATGTCAGCAATTTTCTCATTTGTGGATATGTACTAGAGTCTCGGATGAAATGATATTTGATCTCAATGTGCTTTGACCTGATCAAATAGCCTTGCAAGTAGCTTTTGAAGCCATATTGTATCCTAACCTGCGACACAAGCTGCAATATACCCTAATTTTGTTGTACCGAGTGCGACAAAAGTCTACTTCCTGTTAAACTAGGATATCATAGTTGATCCCAAGTTGAAGCAGCACTCCCAAGGTGCTCTTTATGTCCTTTGCACTCCCTGCTTAATCTGAATCTATATATCCCTACAACCTCACTTCATCACTTGAGATATATCTCAAACCATATCCAACTATACCACGCAAGTACCTCAACACATGCTTTGTTACAGCCCAATGTATCTACCTCGACTCGACCATACAATGGCTCAGGGTGTTCACTACAAAGCAAATATCCAGCCTAGTGTTAACCAAGTACATCAAGGATCCAATCAACTACTTGTACATTATGGGATCCACCAAATCTAAATCTGAAACGGAATCACTCAGCTTCTTTAGATAGATTACGATAGGTGTAGCCATGGACTTGCAGTCCATCATATGGAATCTCTTCAAAATCTGAACAATGTGCTTCCCTTGTCTGAAGAAGATCTCATCAGGTCTTTACCACACCTCCAATCCCATGAAATAATATGTCAATCCAAGATTCTTCATCTCAAACTTCTGAGACCAACTCCCTCTGACACTGAAGCAGATCCTTTTGTGGTAATCCAGGTTGCTCCCTTTGTCACATAAGCAATTCCTTCTGCCATTGTTCCTTTCTCTATCACTAAGGCCTACTCTGTTGTTTAACATGGTCCCCTCATAAAAGGCATACAGAGCCCAGAGACCTCCCATCTTTGAGCATCTTGTTTGATAATCTCAACCCATGACATCCTCTTAGAAGGCTACTCCTTCCATTTTTCCTGACTATCTACTTCCTCGAAACTAGAAACTCTTCCCGTCATCTAGCATGGTCTATTAATTTTTCAAAGTTCTATGTTGAAACAATCACTTATTACAATTTCTTCTTCAATTAGCAATCACTTTATCCAATATAAATTCAATCTTCCAGCAACAATAAGCAATTGTAGATAGAATAGTAAACCAAATGCAATAGAAGACAACCAAGAACAATGGAGACACAAGATTTGGTCAAAGACCAGAGAAAAACCCAACAGGGGGGGGGACCCTTTCAAAATTCTTCTATTCGATTGTCATAAATTGTTCAAAGAGATACAATGTCCAAGTACATCAACAATGAGTCAAAGGGTCAAACCCTTGACTAACCAAGTCAACTATCCAATATCCTATCCCAAATGAGCAATGTAGTCAAATCTGTAACTTCTGGTCAAAGTCAACAACAATCAAAGCAACCCTAATCAGTTAACGGTCAATGGTCAAATCAGCCTCTAAAGAGCTCAATCAACCAATCAAAAGATGTGGTCTCCTTCCTTTAGTCAAACCTGGTCAAATCAGTCAAAATTTGCCTATACAAATTTTGGTCAAAGTCAAACTTTGACTTGCATAAACCCTAACCAAAAATCTACAGTCAACACTAGTCAAACAACCCAGAAAATCTCGGTCAATGTGCCAGTCAACTCGGCCTTCCAAACAGATCCAGAATCCAAAGTCAAACCATGCTCAAAATCCAAAAGTCAACACTAGTCAAAGGCCCAAAACAGAAGTCAAACTCGATCAACAGAAAAAGACTCTCTCCTTCACACATGTGAACTCAAGCCCGCAATTTCAGAGTTGTACAAACCAATCAAGAGAAGTTGTGATGTGTCTATGATGCCCCTCCAAGTGATATGACATGAGGTCTATTTATATGAGGTTGAGGGGGGTCAAATTTCCTTGCCCAACTCGACCTGTACTTTTGTGTGGATGTGGGTTCCCGCATTAAAATAATATTTGTCCTTGTGTAAATTAAATTCTTCCAAGGACTAGTAGGGTATTCTCTGGATGAGGAAGCCTTCCCAAAGGAGGGAATTTCTCCCTGAGTTGCCAAATTTCAACAAGGTCCTGGTTGTCCTAATAATCTATAGAATCCTCCCTCTCAAACATCAATCACTTCCTATTGAGTCTATGGTCGAGCCCTTAGGCCATACAAGAACCTAACCATCTGGTGGCTAGAGCAAAAATCTCCTCGTAGTCTACTCCCTCTTTCTGGGAAAAACCTCTTGCCACAAAACTTGCTCGTATGTTGCCATCTAATGCGTGAATCATCGCCTTAGCAACCTTCGCAATAGACTAGTTGTTCCTTTCCCCATTCAAGATGCCATGGAAAAGAAAGGAAAAAATCATAACCAAGCAAAATATAAGGACAAGAAGCTAAATCAAAAATAAAGTAATAATATAATCAATGGAGAAAAAATATAATGTACTTATCTCTTGATCTGAGCATCGTATGGAATTGTCAACTTCCTCTCTGAAAAATCTGTAAGAGAGACTCAGAAACCTGTCATATGCCTTTTCCACCAATTGAACATCTCTATTATTGGTAATAGTTTCTAAAGGAAAAATCCCTTTGACTTCTTCTGAGGTGGATGCTCATCATCATTATCATCAACATTGGTTGTTGATGCATGTTGCTTTCCCTTAATTTTCTTCTCACGACACTTGGAAGCATAGTGTCCAAAATCATGATAAATGAAGCATTTGACCTTTGACATACCCTTCTTCTTCTGATCCTGAACAAGATCAAGTCTTCTACCTGTATTCTTCTTATCAAAATTTCCAAAATTCCCTCTTCCTTTTCCTTTCCTTGTGTGAGCTGCAAGAGCTTGACTTTCTTCATCCTGCGGATTCTACAAGCTTTTCCTGGACAACAATTTGTTCTCCTCTTGGACATAATTAGTCCATAGCTTATCAAACTTGGGTAGTTTTTCTCGTGCACAAATTCCCTTAATAAATGGCTCCCATGAGGAGGGAAATCCATTGAGAGTTGTGAAAAATCCTTGAAATGCAACAACTAGAAATTATTCTTCTAACTGGATAATTTTTAAGCAGTTTATTTGCTATGACAAACAACGAATAATTCACACTACAATTTCTTTACCATAAAAAAATATTGCGGAAGCAAAAATAGGAACTGAGAAAATAATGCACACACAAAATAAAATATGACACCGTTATTTTTGGACAATCGTCCCCGGAAAAACCCAATGCTGGAAAATCGGTGCAACATATGAGGGTTTTATTATTATGCAGCAGTGAGAAATTTATGAGTACAATCTCTGGATGCCCAGCTAGCTATCCAATCAGCAAAATCTGACAAAAATAGTTTGAGAGAAACTTTATCTCACTCCACAAGCAATCCCGACACTTGGCTCCCTCTGAAAACAGGTCTTCCAACCCTTGCGTATACCCTTTTGCATTGCCTCTACGCAAACCCTTTTCTGTTGCCTCTGCGCAGACCCTCACACATGTGGTTGGAAACCCTCTCTGATCAAGCTATCTCACCTGGCTCTACTACTCGAAGTGACTCTCTGATGCACAATGTCTCCCTTGTTGAGGAGTGTTGATGTCTTTGCATGATTGGGCAGACCATCTTCTAAGAAGCCATGTTGATTTGGCAGCAAAGTCACATAAAAAATATTGTGGAAGCAAAAATACGAACTGAGAAAATAATGCACACACAAAATAAAATGACACTGTTATTTTTGGACAACTGTCCCCGGAAAACCCAATGCGGGAAAATCGGTGCAGCAGATTAGGGTTTTATTATTATGCAACAGTGAAAATTTTCTAAGTACAATCTCTGGATGGCCAGCTAGCTATCCAATCAGCAAAATCTGACAAAATAATTTGAGAGAAAATTTCTCACTCCATAAGCAATCTCGTCACTTAGCTCCCTCTGAAAACTAGCCATCCAACCCTTGGACAGTTCCTTTTGCACTGCCTCTGCACAGATCCTTACACGTGGGGTTGGAAACCCTCTCTGATCAAGTCGTCCTTTCTGCCTTTGCTACTGGAAGTGACTCTCTGGACCTCTGGAAGACTTTCGCGGCCTCTGGAAGTTGAATTGACCTCCTCCCCAACTAAATCGAATTGCTTTGTTGAAGCTTCTGTGAAACCTCACTGTGGAATACTCTTGTCACTTTTTGTTGCCTCTTTGAATCTGGAAATCCTCCTCCTGACTCATTATCTCTTCGCTTCATTGTCTTTGTGTCCCTTCTCTGACTCGAACTCTCCTCTGTTGAACCACTGCAACTAGGAAACTCGATCTCTGCCAAGGAACTTGACCTCAAGTGTGTTCTCCATCAACCCCATTGACCTCCTCTTATAATCCCTTGTTGGATCACCAATGGCCACAATTAAATCCTTATTGATGGCTAAGATCATTTCTGAGTTGATCCGTGTGAGTTTCTACAGAAATCTCACCTTTCTCAATTAATTGTTGTTAATTAATCACTTTTCCTAAGTTAGACTTACGAGAATTTTAATTATTGATTAATTAACTTAAATGAGTTGTTTCTAGGTAGATTTTCCAAAAACGATTTATGGGTTTTGGAGTCCTAGTGTTTCTTAGCCTCTCTGACCAAAATCGAGACTATAACACCATCTAATGCTACAAAAACTAACAAGAGTCACTATAAGAAGCTTTGTATCATCAATAGTATCTCCAATGGCTACAAGCTCATCTCTAATCTAGGAGACTCAGATAAGATATGAGACAACAGAATCTGATCTAGTCATCATGACATTACAAAGGCATATTCTCAAGGTTAACTTCCTATTAGTGTTGTTGCTTGTTACCCACCATTAGTGGGTGACACCCATAGGAGAAACTTTTCTCATATATTTGTCTTCAGTCAGCAGCCAACATCCCCTTGCAGCCACCAGATAGCTTGATGTGCCACTATTCTCCGCCACTTGAGCCATTCATTATGTGCCCTCACCCATTTGTATGCTCATATGTTTGAAGGTGGGCCTTCCAACCTCGAAGGTATTTCGTTCATTATGTAATTGGGTATTTTTGCTTACTTATCATGGATACATTTGGACATGGAATAGTGGGGGGATTCGGCGGAAAGAATGGACTTGGTTTGTACTCTTGTCCCCTTGTCCAACTTGGCGGTTAGTCTTGAATCCTAGTCCCGTGGGATTTCCTATGTTAGCTACCAGCTTTAGGAGTGGCACTACATGGGAAACCCTGATTTTGGTTGTGCGGTCCCACTTCCCGACACCACGTACAACACTCCCCTCTGCTCATTATAACCCCTTTCCACATATTTCCCATCATGGTCCACATTTGTCCATTGGTTCCACAAGGTGTTAGCCTCCCCATCCCCTTGTCCACACTTTGGGTCGGGCCTAGAACGATGCCCTAGAGGTTGATGCAGCTAAAAAGAAAGTTAAAAGCATAATTTGGCTACTCACATCATAAAATGTACCATAAAATGCAAAAGATGGAGCTATTTCGGCCCTCTTGAGAGGCTTATCATTCACTTTTGGAGCTGTTTGGTGGACTTGTCATGAAAGTATAGTGTTATTCTGCACATTATTCTATTCTAGGGTCATCATTAGGCTAATTAGACATAATCCGAACCCTAAGGCTCATATAAATACAAGAGAGCCTTATTTGTATCAATCATCATACTTGAAATTTTCACTAGCCCCTTTAGAGGATTTCGGCCTGCAATTTTTGGAGAGAATTTGGATGTTTTTTGGGATGCACTTTGATGTATGGATATATTGCTATATTTTTGGAGCTTCTAATGCGTTATTGGTGGATGGATATACTTCATATTATCTAGTAAGTGCCTTTTCTTGTTGAATATCTTAATGCAAATGTCTAATGCATGGAATTCTTTATCATAGTGAAAATTTATGCCCTAATTTACTTGATAAGGTGTGAAAATATATGTTGGGAGGTTTTGCATGTGTTACTCATTGATGATGTGAAATGAATGTTCCTGGTGAAAAAATTGTTATAATTTGTCCATGAAATTCCATTAATTAATGTAATGAAGGTAAATGTTAAAAGGGGTAGTTAGAGCTTCCTCTTTTAGCCTCCTTGAAGGTCAATTGAACCTTCAAGTATAGGCAGTAGTAGAATCCCTTGGTCGCCACCCTTCCTTGAACCCTTTTTCTTCCTCTTTTTCTATTTTCATCCCTAACTCGAGAAGGCCAGCTAAGGCCTAGTGCAAATTGGTACACTATTGTGTTGTCCTTTCCTCTAGCTGCCCTCAAAGTTTCAAGCAATTCCCGTGGCTAGTTTGAGAGAAATCTCAAGCCCTAGCTCCAAAATCGTTTCTATTCTTCACCTTCCTTGGTTAGTAGCATTTCAAGGGTCATTTGCTCTTGAAAACTCGTAGAAAGTTCACCTTCCTTTGACCCTTTCTTCTCATCCTTGCTTGACCTAGTCATATTGTTGATGATCATCCCAAACCCTAGGTCTTGCTTGGATCCCCTAGGTCTCTCTTGTGGTCTCAAACATTTGCATGCTTGTTATCTCACAAAACCCTAAGAGAGGTCCTTCTATTTCTCTCGGAATCCTTGATCTAGGTACATCCCTTATGTTGACTACCCTTTCTCCCCAGGTCAAGGCTTCCTACCCACAAGCCCTTCTTAGAGAGCCCCTTCTTTTGCTTTTGAAGCAAGCAAGCTATTATTTGAGTCTCTCGTTTGAATGGGCTTTTGGAAATCACATTGCACATTGTTATTGACCTCATCTTTCTAGTGATTTCCTTCATACCAGGACTCCTCCGATTGCTGAAAATCCGTAAAGAGAAGGGGGCATTGACTGAGGTGACAGTGGGTGATTGTCCCGTTGTTGCCATTTGGTCTAGTAGTTGTCCCTTAGGAACCCCTGCCAGATTGTGTGGCAACACTACTCTCATACAATCCTACCAGAGTATCATATACTTCCTTGGCAGTCTTCAATGCAGCAACATGACGAATCAAGTGGTCCTTTATGGAATCTACCAAGATTCTCTTCACCTTGGCTTCATTCGTCTTATATTCAGCTTTCTTCTCAGCTCCCTCTGGCTCTAGAATAACTTTCTCCACATTATTCAGAACCTCATTCTCTCCCAACATAAGGAGTATCCTGGTTGCCCAAGATCTGAAGTTGATGGCACCATCTAACCTTTCTTCAACTCTGAGACTTGGTGCCATTTTGACAAGAGATCTCAAAACCAAGCTATTGAACACTTGTCTCTTCGAATCATAAAGGTCATGTCATAAGTATATTTGCTATCAACCAGGGTCTGTCATCAAAATAATGTCATCATTGTATAAGGTCTGCTATCATTGAACTGCCATCTGAATGTCACATATAAAGGTCTATCATCCAAATAATGTCATCATTATATAAGGTCTGCTATCATTGAACTACCATCCGAATGTCATATATAAAGGTCTGTCATCCAAATAATGTCATCATTATATAAGGTTTGCTATCATTGAACTGTCATCCGGACGTCACATATAAAGGTCTGTCATCATCATATGAACTACTCTGCCATCCATACAGGGCATGTCTTCCATACAAGACCAACAAAAGTCATCCATATAAAATCACAGGGTATATCATAAGAAATCATGTCTACCATGCAAATAGAATCAATACATCATGTTTGGTTTGCCATGTGAAGGACATCATATGAATTTTATGATCTGCCATGCAAAGAGATGTAAGAATGTGATATAAATAATTAATGCCATGCGAGTTATGCCACAAAAAGGAAACCATATGGAGTATTATGTCTGCCATGCCATGTCCGATGTATAGGATGACTGTCATATCCATACAAGAGATGTTTGCCATATACAAGAGATGTCTGCCATGACAATGTATGTGATGATTTTCATGTCCATACAAAAGATATTTGCCATATACAAGAGATGTCTGTCATGACAATGTATGTGATGATTGTCATGTCCATACAAGACATGTTTGCCATATACAAGAGATGTCTGCTATGACAAATATGAGATGTCTGCCATGTGATATCTGAAGAGTCTTGCTATGTGATGTAGATCTTGTCTGCCATATTATGTCTGATGTATGCTTCCAGAACTATTAAATCTGATCAGAGGGACAATCTGTAGATATCACAGAATGATGTTATTGCTACAATACACATCATATACAACGCTTCCATGTATACCGCTTATATACATCGTCATGTATTATATATTGACATATCTAAATACATCGACAGGAAACCATATACATAACCATATCCAAATACATCATCAGGAAACCATATACATAACCATTGTGCCGAGAGTACTTGAGATAAGAAACAAAACTATTGTGCCTAGAAACTTCATATATAAGATATTGTGCCAAATAAATATGTCGAGACTATAGTGCCGAGATGCAAGACTTATTGAGTCAAGGTTGATCATAAATAGAGATCATCAAGATTCGCAAGATGCGAGAATTCATATGTCGTTACAATGTGACCAAACAGAGCGATGAGGGATCATAGAGATGTTAGGAGCTTTGATGCGAATGTGAATCCAAGATTGCGAGAACTCTGGTGTTTTGGAAATGCGAAAGAACTGGAGCCATAGAAATGCGGAAGACCTGATCCAAAGAAAAACATGAGACACCTGTAGCTAAACGAAGACCTCAGACGAGTGCGAAGTGCAGATAGAGATCTGAATTCTCCATACATAAATGACTAGCTTAATTTGCTATTTATAGATGATTCCATGAGGGAACGATCGTATCCTTAGGGGCAGGTCGACTTGAGCATAATTTGAATTTCAACTTTAATTCTTTCCCTCCAATAGAAGCTGACATGAGGATCAAAATTAAAATCCCTTTTTTATTCATTATTTGAAACATAATCAAATTGTGACCTAGGGAATTTCTCCCTAGCTGCCCAAAAATTAACACTCTCTCTCAGTTAGGGAGGAATTTCCATTAACATCATGAAGCTCATCTAGGATGACATGTCTCAATATGCGAAGGCAGACAGTTGTAATGTCTCATCTCACATAAAAGAAGAATAGTCCATAATCAAGGGGAGGGGAGATCAATCCTCAAACCCTACTAATCTCAGCACATCTCATCTCAGTTTCCTTTAATCATCAGCTGAACGATCTCAATGTAATAGAAGAAGAAGAAGAACCATCATAGGGGATTCCATCTCAACCCATACCATAATTGGGGAGCCCAACTCAACCATCATCATAGGGGAGCATCCTGCTTCCACCCTATTTCTAATCCAGACAATCATCTGAAGTAGGATCATCATCATCATCAAGTCATATCTCGTCTCGACACATCTCAACTTGTCTCTACTCATCTCATGTTGAACACTCTTGAATCTAAAAAAGAAGAATTGTTGCAGAGGAGCTCCAGCTACCCCCCTAACTCCATCACCATCGGGAAGACTCTGCTACCACCCAAAATCATCATCATCATCATTGGGGAGCCATAGCTACCACCCGGAACCAAAGACAATGGGAGAGATCAACCTACCCCAATGCGTAGAGTCACACTCTATCCCAAAGTCCCTGACAATAGGTGAGATCAACTTACCAGAGGTAAGGATCACACTTTACCCTATTGTCCCTGATCATCCATCATAACCCTAAAGAGTCAGATGGTAGAACACCTGCATCCACCAACTTGGGCAAGATCCATCAACTGCAAGGGGTAGGGATCACACTCTATCCCAAGTCCCTCATCCCATTAGCCAGATGGGGAGGTTATCCCATAAAGTTGGCAGGATGCTAACTGGGGCATACTCTAACTAGGGGGGATCCCAGATCCATATACACCCTATCGGTCAAACGTCTCTCATCCCCAGGAGCCCACCAGCTCCATTCCCCACCCTAGGAGATCAGACAGAGGGGAAGAGCTAGCTCAGTGTCCTTGATCAGCTCAAACCCTTTCCTAGGAGGGTCACATCCATCAATCCACATTGCTCTCTGAAGATCAGATACATATCAAAGTGTTCGTGTCTAGTACCGGCTCAAACAGCGTACAGAGGAGTTCAATTATAGTACCTCATATATTACCAAGAGCAATAATTCTCTATTTTCCTGTTCATATAGGACATCAAATGTTAGAACAAATATATAACATGAAGAAAGGAATACCATATTCATCCTTACTCCCTCTTACGGAGGGAGGCAATATCCACAAGTCACAATATTATCTTAATACATGAAGATTTTTATGTCCCAACTATATATGATCCAGACTCAGAGTGCATACAAGGATCTATTTAATACAATAACAATAATCCATCAATGCAATCCAGCATGCCATAAAAGCACTTCTATATGAAATGTGAATCTTGATGTTGCATAGGATAAATCATACCGGTCAACAAAAACTGTTAGCTCAATAATCGAATCAGATGATCATTGTTTCATTCTGTACTCATGGGACTTCTAATCAACCATCACAAATAAATAATAGGTGTCAGGATCTCATCAAGGATCTCTCCCTCTGAATGGGAAGCTTCTTCACTCATCATTAATCACGACATCAACCTATATCTCATATGTCATACAACAACAAAGTTGTCAAATCACAGAGACAAACTATATCAGGTTCTCATATATATATATATATATATCATAGTCATGACAAGTCGCCATCAATTGCTTTACTATCACTTACGGACAAATTCATCAAGGGGTTAGTGTGTCTTCATTCTTCAAGGATCATAATCACATCATCAAATCAAAGTATTAACACCATCAAGTTAGGACATCCATTTGATACAGCGTATAGGGACAACTTCTCAAGGAAGCAAACCCGCAGCTGTGAGGAGGATTTTTGGGCATGAGCTGAGGGCTAGAAGGGACTGTTATCTTGCCCTAGCTAGGCTGAAGTCAACAACAGAAGGACAGACCCTAAAACAGTAAGCAGAGGTATGTATTTTAGTACATTCTTGTAGGTGTTGGATCCTTGTTTGTGGATCAGTTTTGGATCGTGATCATAGCACCCTGTTGGTGCCATGTGGAGGATCTTCCGAGGAGGTGAAGAGTCTTCCTAGGAGCAGAATTGACAGTGACGTGATTGGGTGACATTGATCTGATTGGAGGGCAGTGTGTTGGCTACCTAAAGTAGCCCTAGACCAGCAGACAAGGACGTTGTTTGGTGCGATATTGGGTGAAGTTTGCAGCCTAATAAGTAGCTCTTTGATGGACGAAAGAGACTACTAGAAGGCAGATTGGAGCTCCGGAATTAGGCCTACCAAGAGAGCATATTTATGAGCCCATGTACATGTAGCAGAAGTGTTATGCAGCATTGTTAGGTGGCAGCCCTCCTGGAGTCTCAATGTGAAGTGGCCTTGATGGACTAAAGCACTACTAGTGAGGAGTACGGAAGCGAAGGACCAGAAGGACAAGATATGACATCGAAGCTGCAGCAAAGTTTGTCATTGTATCTTGTATACAATAGATTGTTGTATTATTCAGATTTGGTTTAATATAACGAAGATTGGGATTGTACAATTTTGTTAAAAACTGTGTATATTTGTGCATATGTGATTTACTGCTTTATATTTCCGCTGTGCAAAGTAGTTTATGGTTGAGATTCTTGGTTTCGTAGTGTCAGTGATTTTTAAGACTCTAACTTAAACCCAAGGTCATGGAAATTCAACATGCTCCTTATTCGGGCCCATAACTTCTTTCTCTCCATGGGAGGTTTAATTTCAGAGATTTTTGAATTCAAAATTCTCCCATTGGTTAAAGACGTCTATGCAGTACTATTATTTCCTATTGGTGTTTCATTTCCGTTTTTCTCTTTTCTGTAGCCTTCTCCCAGGGAGCTTTCTTCCGCGCTGTTACAGCTGTTAAAACTATTTTTTGGATTGCAGTCCCATGTGCTTTTTCTTATATTTTACAGAAATTCTGGATGTATCTGAGTTAGAAACGTTGGTTATAATTTATATGAGCCTAATCAAGGATTAAAAAAAGTCACCCAGGAGTCCCAGGGGTTGTCTCTCTACGATGGCTAGATAAGTGAGAACACACGTTGAAGAAACCAACCAAAAGTGTAAAGCAATGAGATACATACACAAGAATTTAAGTTGTCATGAACTTGTGCAAGTTTGCAATATTTCAATTCGAACGACAATAACAATAAAATGGGAGATAATTAAAAGCATTTGTCAGTAACCCACATGGACTCTGAATTATTTCAATCTATATTTTGCTAGCACCCATATGCAAAACTGCGAAAGAATTAGACCACAAAATTTCCCACCAGTGTGTTATCTGTAGAAAAGATTAAAAAAAAAAAATGCAAAGAGCACTTAATTACATGTCTGTCGCCCACAGGAATCTTGACTGAAACGGGACGCAGAAGGGGCTGCTCAGCTCCATCAACAACAGAATCCACATTTTCTAGAGATCCAGTCTTGGATGCCTTCGATGCTCTTGGTGTCTTTGGGCGTTTCTTGGTGGCTGTTTTTGCAGTGGGTTCTCCGTCTTTGGGTTCCTTCCCTCCTTCGTCTTTGCAAATAATAACTGGATGGACTGTGTTTTGAACTCTCGTTATGGGTCGCAGATGAGTTGAAGAAGCTGAGAAAATTCGGGTGTGGCGACGAGGAGGGAAAGTGAAGGGCTGGGAAATACCGCTGAAGAAGCATGAAGCCCCAGCCATCATTCTTGCAGCGTCTATATGAATGCTACAGCCAGCCAAGGCCCGAGTGTTTGCAAAGCCAATATGAGAGGTTTTACGGGGTTTATCCACTATCACTGGTTGCCTACTCCCTCCAAATGATGCGTTCACTTATACATTGGGTAAACATGGCAGAAATTTCAATGAGAACATACAATTGCATGGTTAAATAAATGATATTCGAGTATGTGGATGGACACTCTGTAAGTAATCTAATTAAGCAGTCATTTAGTGAATGATTACTTTGACAATTGCTTAATAGGATAAAATGGATGGACTATATCTCGTAGTTAACAACATTATTGCTTACTTTGTTGGCATTGTGATTTGTAGTTTTATATTTTCCTGGGTTTAATTAGTTGATGTGATATAAGATACACATGGGTCATTTTTATTTCCTTGTGGTATGTTTGTTATTTTTATTTTCTATAAGTAATCTAATTAAGTAGTCATTTAAATGGATGATTACTTTGACAACTCTTTAATAGGATAAAATGGATGGACTATATCTCGTAGTTAACAACATTATACACATGGTTACTTTGTTGGCATTGTGATTTGTAGTTTTATATTTTCATGGGTTTATTTAGTTGATGTGATATAAGATATATATTGGTAATTTTTATGTTTGTTATTTTTATTTTTTATTAGGTTTTTTTTCTAATTTATGTTTTTTGAGAATTTGAAAGTAAGAAAAAAAACAGAGGAATTATTTTTATTGTTTATGAGGTTAAAAATAGATTAAGTAGTTTAAAAATAGATTTTTGCATTTTATTTTTTCTCAAATAGATTTATGCATTTTATTTTTTCTCAAGAGCTTATTGTTGGGCAATTACGTATCTCAGTGGTCTCACAAATAGATTTCTGCATTTCAATATGATTTCTGCATTTCAATCTTTTTCAAGAGCTCATTGTTAGAGCAATTACGTATCTCAGTCATCATCTTACAAATAGATTTCTGCATTTCAATCCTTCCCAAGAGTTATCCCTAGTTTTTTTGTTTCCACTTTTTGAAAAGTGCAAAAAATATACCATCTTTCTTTCCAATCTTTTTTTTTGGTCCTTTTTTTAAGGTGGATCTAGCTCGGTTTTATTATTGATTACAATTATAATTTT
>APFE030967889.1:0-25966 GCA_000404065.3 Pinus taeda | reverse complement strand
ATCTATGGTAAAGTTGGGGTGAATATTCATGGTTTTTTTTTTTACAGAAACGGTTAGTATGATATATTGATTCTTGGCAGAAATGCCTCAATTTAGGTTACAAAGAGATAGGCAGAGCTCATATTTCTCCTCGGGCAGGAACCAAATGGCTTCCCCACTAGTGAGCCTGCGAATTTTGCAAACTATATTACGAGTAATCTTCTCTATCTTTCCTAATTTGCATATACAAACAAACTGCTCCAATAAAAGACAGTAAAACATTTTAATAAGACAGTTAAGGGATGGGATCCCAGCCTTCGTCTCCATCTCTTAGAAGAACTCCGAGAGGGAGGAGAACCGCTTTATTGGCTTCAGCATCAGCTTCTTTGTTGTTATCTCTCTTTACATGAAGGAATTCCAGACTCTGAAAGGATTTTATCAGGGATCTAATTCTGCACATCAATCTTGATAACCTTAAATCTCAAGGGGAAGAATTGTCCACCATGGCCTTTATAATAGACTAGGAATCCCCAAAAACTATTGCATCTTTAATACCCAGAAAAATGAGTTGCTTGAGCCCCTGGAGAAGAGCCAGAGCTTCAACTTGAATGCTGATATTGAAGCCCACTCCCCAGGCGTATCTTCAGTTCTGCTCTCTGCACTTTTGACTACTCCACCTGCTCCGGAAATACCAGGATTACCTTTTGCTGCCCCGTCAAAAAAGAGAGCATTTCTTGCCTTCTTGATGCAAAACTCAAAGAATTCTGCAACCTTAAGGCGAATTTTCCAGTGTTTTAGAGGCGAGGGGTGCCTGACTATATGAATGAAGTGGAGATCAAGAGTAGTGCCCCATTCAGCGTCTTGTTCACTAAGATCTGCCCCGTCTAGCTGATCTCCCAAACAGTCTTTTAGATGGCTTTTAATTTTTACCCAGGTAATCTTGGGATCGCTCTTCTTGTCTCTTAATATCCTTTGATTTCTTTCTAGCCAAATATGCCAGCAGATTAATTTGGGAAGGGCGAGCCAGGCTTCTTTGGTATGAGCATTCTGAAGAGTGCCACCAGGGTACGTTAGCTTCCAGTTTGAGAACAGGTCTGAGCAGGGATTGGGGGGGCGAAGTCAATGCTCCATGGGCTTAAGGCCTCTTCCCAAAGTTCTGCAGCAAAATTACAGAAGAGCATCAGATGGGAGGCATTTTCTTCGTCTTCCCCACATAGCGAGCAACGGGAGGGCCCCATATAGCCTCTTTTCCGAAGCCTATCGTCGGTCAAAATTCTCTGATGGCAAAGAAGCCAGCAGAATGAGTTGATTTTAGGGATCGTTATCTGAGACCAGATCCCCTGCCAGGGCTTCAGATCAGGAGGAACATGAGGATGCAGAGTGATCTGCCTATAACCCTGCAAAACTAAGTAGCGCCCAGGGATCGGACCCCATCCCCGAGTGTCTGATTTTCTGTTGTTCAAAGGGGCTTTGCCTTTAAGAGGGATAGAAAGATAGCGTAATCTTTGGAAAGGTTCTTAGGCACCTCTAACTTTTCCCAACTCTACCAATCACCATTCTCCCAATCTGATATGTCCCACAGAGTTTTAAAACCAGCTTTGTCCATCCAATCTTTCAACAAAACTAGGGAGCGATCATCAGCTAGGGGATCACAACCCATAATACGATCATCCCAGATTTTAATGCGCTTGCCATTTCCAGGGATCCAGTGCGCATGGAGATTAATTAAGGAGGAAGCTTTTGCGCACAGTTTGTTGATCATCGTTCCGGAGGTTGTAATGGGATTGTCCAGACAGCGTGTTCTCTGCCCATGGAAATATTTTTTCCACAAAGCTAGCTGAGCCCAACCCGGATTTGGGGAAATTATCCTCCATAACAGTTTTGCACCTAATGCGATATTTTTCTTATTAATATTCTTGAAGTTCAAACCACCTTCCATTCTGGGCAAGGAGATTATATCCCAACTTAATAGAGGGATTTTCTTCTCATTTGCTTTGCCGCTTTTCCAAAAGAAATTCCTTATGTAATCCTCCATTTTCCTCATGATGCCAATAGGAGCCATCATAACTGCAGACTGATAAATGGGAAGGTTGTTAAAGACAACTTTTATAAGCACTGTCTTGCCAGCCAGGTTGAGCCAATTGAAGCCCCGGGAGTGGATTTTGGACTTAAATTTTTCCAACAGAGGCAGTCAGTCTGAGAGCCCTTTTTTGGAGAACAGGGAGCCCCAAATACTTGAAGGATGACCATGAAGAGGAGGTTGCGAAGCCGAAACAGCTGGAGATGACTTGGAGCGATCTGGCAGTAGAATTCTAGCAGTAGATATGACATTTTCCTTTATTGAGGCTGCTTCCAGACTCTTCACAATAGGCATCCACCACATCTTTAAATCTTTTAGTCGAGGGCAAGGAGGCTGCACCCAGCAAGAGAGAGTCATCTGCGAATAGCGCATGGTTTATGTTTTTGACACCTCTTGCGATGTTCAGAGAGAGGACACCCTTGCCTCAACCCTCTAGAGGCTTTGAAGAAATCAGTAGCCCTCCCATAATCCAGGGCTCACTAATACAAGCCTTGATCCAGTTGATAAATTTGAGACCAAAACCAAATTTGTGCAGGACATCCAACAGAAATCTATGTCTCACCTTGTCAAAAGCGCTTTCAAGATCTAACTTGATAACCATTCCTTTCTCTTTCCGGGTCAAGCTTGAGTGGATCACCTCTTGGACCAGGATAAAATTGTCAACAATCTGTCTTCCCTGAATAAAACCTCCCTGATTCTCAGGAATAATGTCTAGAAGAATGGTTTTCAATCTGTTTGCAATCACTTTTGTTATCAGCTTGTAGCCTATATTGCAAAGGGAGATAGGACGAAATCAAGTGAAGGAATTGGCACCTTTTTCCTTAGGAATAAGGGCCAGGAAAGCCGAATTGGTGCTTCCCCCAATTTTATAACAAGCTTGAGATTTCCGAACCATTCTGTATAAATCTTTTTCCACAATCTGCCAACAATTCTGCAAGAATCTGGCAGTAAAGCCATCTGGGCCTAGGGCCTTATCTGGCTCCATTGGAAAGAGGGTGGCTTTTATTTCATTATTAGTGACTTCTGCTTCCAAAAATTGATTCTTTCTAGCAGAAATCAGAGAGGGCACCTCATTCACTAAAGTTGAAATGTGCCCCAGACCCTCTTTTTCACTATACAAATTTTTGAAGTGAAGGAAAGCAACATTTTTTATGCTTTGTATATCTTTGTGTTTGATGTTCTCTTCCTTGATTTCTGAGATGGAATTGAAACTTTTCCAAGCTTGGGCTTGCTTGTGAAAGAAGGATGAGTTCCTATCTCCTACCTTGAGCCAAAGCCTACGAGATTTAATCCTCCAATACTCTTCCTCGGCCAAGCTTGCCTTGAGAAGTTTTTGCTAAAGTTCAGCTTCCTTGTCTAGAATTTCTTTTGTGATCTCTTCATTTTCTGATTTCAGATGATGAATCTCGAGACATTCTTGGATCTTTTTCCTTTCCACTGCTGGGTTAGGAAGGGATTTACCCAAGTTTTCATTGCAGCTTTCACTCTCCTGAGTTTTTCCTCCCAAACAAAGAAGGCAGATCCATTGACTAGTTGCTTCCAAGTATCTTTTACTAATTGCATAAAGGATTGTTCCTTAACCCAAAGGGGACTGAATTTAAAAGGGATAGGAGCTTGATCCATATGGGCCAGAAGATCAAGTTTGATGGGTCTGTGGTCGGAGACACTACAAGGGAGAATATGCATTCTAGACTCTAAACCAAGAAGAAGAAAAGCACTTTGAACAAAAAATCTGTCTAACCTTGCAGCAATATGTCCCGGACCGAGTCTTTTATTGGACCAAGTGTACTTGCCCGACGAAGGTTTAATGTCGATCATGTCCCAATCCTGAAGCAGGTCCTCAACCCATTCTCGCGTCGGATCCCTTACAATGTTTCCTCCACGCTTTTTAGCCAAAGATAAGGTGAGATTTAGGTCCCCTGCAATGATGATGGTCGCTAAATCTTCAGAATCTACCAAACTTCTAATGGAATCCCAGCAGATCTTTTTCTCTCCTACTTTGACTGGAACATACACGTTGAAGAGACAAAGGGTCTCATCTGAATCAACGTGTTGCAGCTTAGAGAACAGCCAACGGGTGCTGGCGACCTCTTTGATCCTTGAGAATTTGTTTGCGTTCCAAAGGGTGCCCAGGCCTCCTGAGGCACCACAAGCTGAAACAGCTTGCCTTTCACTTCTCTTCCACAATTTTTTGCCGATATGGAGGAAGGCCTTATCCTCCATTTTAGTCTCCTAGATGAGGAGTATATCAGGAGATTCAGAACTTATTAGGATTTTGATGGCTTCTTCTTTTATTCTGCTCCCCATACTCCTACAATTCCAGGAGACAATCTTCATCACTTGCTTTTTGAATGGAGAGCTCCTTTAGAGCTCTGGGACTGATTTCTGGTAGTCTTCGGAGTTTTTGCCAAGAGTTTCTCGAGGGTTGGTTTGCTTCCATGGAGTTTGTCTTTATAAGTCTCCTGTTCTCTTTTTTCACAGGCAGATTTTCAGCCTCTCAATGATCTTCTAACCGAGGTTTGCGAATCTCCTATTTCATCATCTGCTTCTGAGTCCTCCGAACCTTGCACTTCCTCAGCCTCTTCTGTGGGTATCTCTTTCGATCTGTCTTCATTACTTTCGACTTGCTTTGGTCCTGAGGGGTGATCTTTGTGGGGCGATCCTTCTTTCTGCATCTCTATTTCTTGGGTGTCTTCTAGTGTTGAGCTTAACTGAGTAAATTTGTTTCCTTGTTCTTCCATGAGAGGTGTTTGAATCCCAAAGCCTGCTTGGGGGACTTTTCCATTTATATTACCAGTTCTAGGGACTTTGTGAGCGGTTTTGGTCCTTTTGACCTAAGTCCATCCTTCCTCCTTGCCTTTCTCCACTTCACTATTCTTTGGACAGCCTCTAGCAAAATGGCCATAGACATGGCAGTTCCTGCACTTGAACAGAAGTTGCTCATAGTCCAGCTTTTGAACATGCGTCCAACTTCCAACCCTAATCTTTATTGCCTCTGGCAAACCGACCTCAAGGTCAACTTCAAAATAGATTCTAGCACAGTCCTATTGGTCTTTACTGTTTGCTCGATCAATGAATTTGCCCAAGGTGTTTCCGATGTGCTTAAGAGACTCCCAATTCCAACAATGCACTGGCAGATTGGGCAGCCTAACCCACACAGGTACAGTTGTGGGGACGTAAACTGCTGGGTCAAAATCGGGCGTCCACTTATTGAGATACAGCCCCTGAGGGCCCATGAAATAGGGACCGTTACGGAATATCAGATCCTTATCATCCTTTTCAGAGAATTCAAACAAAAAGAATCCCTTCCCTAGAAAATATGAAGTGACTCTGCTTTTAATCAGCAGCACCCAATTCCTTGCGACCCAACGCTCCGTGGTTTTGGGATAGGGCCAGAGTTCAGTGAACTGTCCAACCAAAGCACGCTCAGCCAAAGAAAGGGCAACCTGCATCGGACCCTCAAGAGGGAGCGAAATCTCAGGGATGTCATCCAAACGTTTCACAAAATTCGCAGCCTCGGTCGCTTTCTTCTTTGGAAGAGAATCCAGAAGTTTGAGAAAAGCCTCAGCATCAGAAAGGGGAGGCTACGGTGGCTCCATTGATGCAGCGACGCCTTAGCTTGATCGACACGAGCACACACAAATCCCAGCGAACATAGTCCTTCAAGCCAACACAGAAAAGATACCCCTGTAAAGCAAGAGCAGAGGGTCGAAGCGCCGAACATGGGGGCGCTGCGCAAGAGAAGAGCAAAGCCCTCTGAAGTGGCCACAGGGCCGAGGCAACGACCTCAATTGCAGAGGATCAGTTGTAGAGCGGCGTCTAGCGTTCTCTTCTTTAACAAGAAATTCAGAATATTCATGGTTAAGAATCTTGTTATATTGTAAATATTAATTTTTTATGTGTTTATTAATTAAATTTACATATGGTTATGGAATCATTATTTTAATTTATATGGTAAAACATATGTTAATTTATAAGTACGTTGTATATTTTAATGCCATATGTATATTATGGTTTTTTATCTAAAAAATGGTTTTTAATTTTATTTAAAAAAAAAAAAAATGAATTTAAAAATTATTTACATCTAGCTTCTAACATCTAACATCTAACGCCTACACATCTATCATATACTAAGTTGTAGAGGGTTTATCTCTTTACCATTGTGGGACACATGTTCATGTAAATCTCTCATTTACTGAACCATTTGATATTTGTCGCATCAAAGTCTTCTTTCTTTTGCACAAAATGTCCTTGAAGACAATCTTAGGCCATCCATCCTCTAACATTTTCTCTACTCTTTTTAATTATCTTATGAGCCGCACTATAGCAAGTGCTTCAACAGGGACAGTGCCCATTTCACTCAACATGGTATCATAAGGGACTAAACTTTTAATTTTGAACTTGTTTGTAATCAAGTGTTTTTGGATTTTCTCAATTTGCTTCCAATGTAAGTTAGAGGTACTACTAGCCCACAATTCACACTCATAGAGAACAATTGGAATCACTAAAAGCCCAAAAAGAGTTTAGGCAGTCTTTTAGTCCCATAACTTTGCCTCTTTGCACCTATTTTGAAAAGCATAAAATGCTTTCCAACCTCCTAAAGTTCTCTTCTTTGTGCAACTTTCCCAACATATATTTTTATTCAAGTCAAATCCGAGGTATGTGTAATCTGCTAATTCTTCAAGAGCGTTACCTTCAAATTAGAACTTGTGTTGATTATGATTCCTTTTGTTAGAGAAAACCACCACTTTCGTCTTGTCAATATTGACTTGCATCCCCACCATTTTACAAAAAAACTCAAGGGAAAGTAAGTGCTTTTGCAAGCCAAAAGCATATTTAGCAATCAAAATAAGGTCATATGCATACAAAATAAGCCTTATCATAAAATCACCCAAAAGGACACCATCAACATCTTCATTGTTTATGATGCAGGAGCATCCATCTAGGGCACCATGACCGGGTGTTGATCTCCGCCAAGGTGGAAAGTTTTATTAACGAAATGGTTTCTTTATGTTCAGTTTATCAAAGTAGGATGTAGGACTTTGTTTTTCTTTTTAATCTCAATATTAGTTAAGGACAGTTTGGTCGATTAGGGTCACTATTTTGTTTGTCTTAATAAACAATAGGTTAATAATTGTTTTGTCATTTTAGAGGAAAAAGACAAATATGTCTAATGTAAAATCTTGCAGTATAGGCAGAACCGAATACATGAATAGTTATGTAACTAATAAGAATTGCAACTAAAAAAGTAACTACACAGTTCAGGTAACTGTGGACAGAAGACATAAATGTAACATCGAAAATCATTCAAAAGGTTTAGCATTTAGCATACAAGTATTCATAATAAAAGAGAAGACAGTTTATTCAAGTCCATCTGTGTAATCATAACATTTTCTTTATTGCTTCCTATTCACCGAACAACCAGAGTAATCAACCACAGTGCAGGCACAGTTACATCGTTCTTTTCCTCTTAAGAATCATTTAAAACAGTCAAGGAAACTGCACAAGATAACCAGGCAAAGTTCGAGGGTGTCCAAGCCAAAACGAGAGAAACAATAGTCGAACAATCACCATTAAAATAGAGGTAATTCAAAGCTAACGTTTTCTTGAAATTTCTTTTCAATTATAACATGACAAGCCTGTATATACATAGCAGTGCCCGAACATAACCTACAAGCAGTCGCAAACCTAATGGCCAACAAACCCTAGATGAGGGTTTTGGGGACGACTCGCATCTTATATAAGTTTACAGACAACAAGCATTGAAACTTAAGAAGGCCTGCATTAAAAATGAACCAGGACGCTAGACTACAGCAGAGGGACACCAACGAAACCAAACCCTCAGAATTTACAGACCCTAACTCTAAAACCAAAAATTGGTAACGGTGACAGAGCCTACCAAGCAAGAGCCAAGGTTACTACTCCAGGCGTGCCAAACTGCAAACCCACAACCTGCAAAAGAACCAAGACCAGACTGTGATCATAACTGCCGACTATGGAAGGAAAAAGAAGTGGATAAATTCATACGAGAAAGGGATACATTTCCTTACCTGGAGGGTTCGCAGTGTAGACAGAGTGCAGGCCATTGAGCCATGAAATCTCAGATATCGACTGAGACAAAGGAGCAAATTCATTAGAAACAAAACAACATAGAGAGTGAAGTGAATCATGGACGGATGAAGTTACCCGAAGTGAAGCCGAAGACAGGAGCGCGCCATCGTTTTGCAACCTGGATGCATGCCAAAACCACTGAGATTTATCAGCAAGATGACCTCATACCAGAACAGTGACCGTGGAATAAAGACAAGTTAAACTGCTGCAAAATAATTACGAGCGTATACTCACACAGGCGACAAAACCACAATTCAGTGCACAAAGAGCTAAGACCACAAATTACCCAAGTGAATGCAAGAGCCAAAACTTCAGGCAAAGTAGCCCCTGACCAATGCGCACATTCGTTGCAACGTAGCTTCATGCACAGGCAGCATAAACCTTACCAGAGCAAACCCTCGATACTAAGAAACAAAGAGCATAAGTGACTGAGCGAAAGTAGGAGGGAAGGTTTTGGCGAGAACGAGGAGCGGGAAACGCAAACCAAAGCACAGTACAGAGTAATAACCACGATCATAACTGCCAACACACTAAATTCCATAAATATCCAGGTCAAGTCACAAACTATAATTTAATCCACAGTTTAATCATTATTTAAATCATTTAATTAGTGATTAACATAAATAGTGTGTTAAGTCCAATCTTATTGTGCGGAACCGTGTGGTGTGTTGGGTTGGTCCCATCAGTTTAATCACTCTTCGATTTTGTCAATATATAGACCAAAAAACATAGGTGACAAAGGACACCCTTGCTTGACCCTAATATCGCTCCTAAAACTTTTGGATATGTCAGTTGACGTTACGATTTTGACTTTAACCTCTTCATATAGCCTATGGACATTTGTTTTGAGGTGTAAAGGAACCTCAAGTTCCGCCATTATGTGCCAAAGTTTATCTATGGGGATTGTGCCAAAAGCTTTCTTAAGACCAACAAAGCAACAAAATACTTCCTCCTTTTTCTCCGACACTTTTTCATGCTTAATATTTTTTTTTACTTTTTTTATTATATGTTAACGTTTACTTATTATTTTTTGAAATTGTTGTATTTGTACATCAAGGAAGGGTGGTAGTATAAGAATTATTTCTTTAAGAAAATGACATAATCACCAATCAAATGTAAATTGGCTATAGGGTTTTTCTATTTTCGTTTTAAGTAGATTATAGAAAAGTCTTTAAGCAGGTTTTATTTCTATGAAGGAGACCTAAGTCAATTAATATTATATGTGATTATTTTGGAGTCCCACTCAATTATGAGTAATTTTTTATTTATAATTCCTTGGTTATGTCTAGTTATTTTCTTAATGTCATAATATTCATACTATTATTGGGAGACTCACCTACATTTTGTGCATAAAGCTCAATGACCTTTCCTAGTGATTTTTGGATTCGCCCCTATTCTATCCTACATAGGTCCCCTCATAATGATCCATAATTATGAAAGAATGCAACAAAATACAAATATACACATAAACACAAAGATGCAGCAGAAATAAAACTTCATTTCATTAATATCAAAGAACTGAAATATGCTTACATACAAAAATGGAAATAAACTAGCTCGGGCGATGGTATCTTATCTTTGAGAAGAGATGTGGCAGCTACATGCCTTTGAACTGTGTCACAATGAGGCTCAAGGGCCTTTTTATTATTGAACAACAAGGGAAAACCCTAAATGACCAAAACCCTAACCCAGGAGATGGAACGCCAAGAGTTTGTGGGTCCCATTGGGATTAGTTGGGTAGCCAACTTCTCAAGGTCATAACTTAGTCATATTATCTTCGTTTGGCGCGTATAATACCTCATTAGAAATATCTCCCTGAGTACTATAGGATTTGTTGCAAGCCCTTACCTATGGCAACAGGCTTATTGCGGACCTAAAAAAACATCGTTTAGGGGGTCAAAACTACTCTGGAAGTTCAGGACCAAAAAAAAAATTGCTAAAAATAGTAAATGCTGCTATAAACAAGGAAATTGATTAAACCAACTGGAGGTATAGGTGGAATAGGCAGGTGGCCACCAATATCCACCTGGATCACTTAACAACCCATCAGATATGTTTTCCACTAGGGTGGTCTAGCCTCTAACTAATTTAAAATGAGGTTGGAGTAAGAATCACTTATTTGGATTTCAAAAAACCTCTTACTAACTCAACGCTTTCATCTCTTACTATGTATGGGCTCCTTCATATTCTTATATCCTCTCCTACATTTATAAGAGAGACTTTGTTATGCAACCAAATCACAAAATAAAACAAAAGATAGATCAACAACTTCAAAATTAGCCTCTTCGAGGGGACAACCTCATTTACATCACATAAATGAACAATTCTTGGATGATACAAATGACAATACCTCCTTGGTATATATAGGAGTGTAAGGGGTCACAATATAATTAGAGCCTACATAACAATAATAATGTAAGGGTACAACAATAGTAATAGTGGGCTTTTATGGGGCACAACAATAACAATATGGGGGCTACATGGGCACAACAGTAACAACAAGGGGGATACACTAATAACAATAAGGGGCTACACTAGTATTATAGGGACCTAACATGCCCCTCTCCTTCAAAAAGTGTTGTCCTCAATGCTTGAGTAGTTCTGGATGCTTCTGTATAAAAGTATCATCCTCCCATGTGGAATCTTCAACAGTTAAGTTCTTCCACTTAATGAGATACTATGAAATTGATCGATTTCATAATTTTCGAGTTCTTGTTTCCATGATTGCTTGAGGCTCCAATATGATTTTTCCTTCTTCATTAAGTTTTGGAAATATTGTTTGAATTGGGAGCTTGTGACCAATAACCTTCTTTAAGCATGAAACATGGAAAATAGGGTGTACTCGGGAAGATGTAGGCAGTTCCAATTTGTATGCCATAATACCAATATTTTGCAATGCCTTGTAATGACCATAGTACTTGGCTGATAATTTATTATCCTTCTTAGCTTGCTTCAGGGACATTTGTTTGTATGGTTGTATCCGTAAAAATACCCAGTCACCTATGTCAAAACTTCTTTCACTGCGATGTTGATATGCCTATTGTTTCATTCGATTATGCGCCAAAGTGAGGTTATCATTTAAGATATGGAGAACTTGTTGTTGATGCTCAATGTGATCTTCCACTACTTGAACCTTAGGATTTTCTCTTAAAGATGATGTGATCGATGGTGGATGATATCCATAAAGTGCCATAAATGGGGTCATTTTCACTACAATATGGAAGGAAGTGTTATACCACCATTCAACAAGAGGTAACCACTTGACCCATTATGTTTGTTTATCAGATACAAAGTAACGAAGATATCCTTCCAAACGTTTGTTCACTGTCTCAATTTTCCCATCAGATTGAGGATGATAAGATGAGCTGTGAACTAATTGAGTACCAAGACAATAAAATAATTATGTCCAAATTTTTCCATTGAAAATGGGATCTTTGTCACTTACAATAATCTTTGGGTTTCCATGTAGCTTTTGAATTGTTTCCATAAATAGAGTAGCAACTATACTACCTTTAAAAGGATGAGATAATGCACAAAAGTGTGCATACTTGTTAAGTTTATCAACTACCACGATGATGACACTCTTTCCTTCAATTTTAGGTAAACATGTGATAAAAGGCATTGATATCTCCTCCCAATGTTTACTTGGAATGGCTAAAGGTTGTAATAGACCCAGGGTCTTAATTATCTCAATTTTATTTTGTTGGCAAACCAAACATTCTGCCACGAACTTTTGAATATCAAATTTAAGGTCATCCCAAAAAAATTCCTTCTTGACCCTGTGGTAAGTTTTTTTTAAACCTTGAGTGCCCTCCTAAGGGGAGGTGCGCAATTCCAAAAGAACCTTTTGTTTGAGTTGGGAATTCTTACATAGATAGAAGTGATCTTTGTGCCATAATGAATCACTTTTCCAGATAAATGTATCATATGTATTGGTATCTTTCTGCAACTTTTGAATGAGTGTCCACACCTCTTCATCATTCTTCCATTCATCACTTCAATTATCCAATCAGGTTGGATAATAGAAATGGCATAGAGAAATGCTTCCACATCCTCATCATTTCTTGAGAATGCATTTGCAACAACATTTTTCTTCCCTTTTTTGTAGATGATTTCAAAGTCATAACCCAACATCTTTGTGACCCATTTTTGTTGCTCTTCTAAAGATAATATTTGTTGCAAAAAACATTTAAGGCTATCATGATTTGTTTTTATCTTGAAGTGTCTTCCCATTAGGTAAGGTCACCATTGCTTTAGTGCATGTAGTATTGATAACATTTCCTTCTCATAAATAGGTTTGTGTAAATACTTTCCCTTGATTGGACGACTTTCAAAAGCAATGGGTCTTCCTTATTGCATTAAAACAAGACCAATTCCATTTCCTAAGGTATCACATTCCACAATAAAGATTTTTGTGAAGTTTGGTGTAGCTAAGACTGATGCTTGGCACATTGCCTCTTTAAGATGTTCAAAGGCCTTAGTTGCTTTTGGAGTCCAAGAAAATGCATCTTTGTTTAGTAATGTTTTTAGAGGCGCTTCTATTTTCCCATAACCATTAACAAACTTGTGATAATAACTTGTCAACCCGAGAAATCCTCGAAGATTCTTTAGGGTTGTAGGGATTTTTAATTCCTTAATGGAATTAATTTTGTTAGGTCTACCTTAACACCCTCATGAGATACAATATGACCCAAATATTCCACCTCGTGTACTCCAAAGAAACATTCGGAGGTTTTTGCATATAATTGTTTCTCCTCCAATAGTTTGAACACCCTATCAACATGTTGAACATGATCCTTCCAAGGCTTGTTGTAGATTAGTATATCATCAAAAAATACTAAAACAAATTTTCTAAGGAAGGGTTTGAAAATGGAATTCATCAAACCTTGAAATGTGGAAGGTGCATTAGTAAGGCTAAAAGGCATGACCAAAAATTTATAATGACCTTCATGAATTTTAAATGTTGTTTTTGGAATGTCTCCAGTCTTCATTATAGTTTGATGATATCTAGAATGAAGATCCAACTTGGTGAAGTAAATTTCTCCATGTAATTCATCCAACAATTCATTAATGACAGGAATGGGAAATTTATCTTTAATAGTGAGCTTGTTGAGCTCCCCATAATCTAGACACATACGTCGTGATCCATCCTTCTTGTGCACTAATACTATTGGAGCAGAGAAAGAATTTTGGATAGGTTGAATTATCCCGACCTCTAGCATTTCTACAACCATACATTAAATTTCACTCTTTTGGGCATAAGGATATCTGTAAGGCATGATGTTTGGAGGAACACTTCATGGAATCAAGTGAATAGCATGATCATAATCATGAATGGGTGGGAAGTCTTTGGGAGTCTCAAATACCTTGGAATGATTGTCCAAGACTTTTTGGAGATCTGGAGAAATGGATGATTTCGATGTTTGAACCGATAATGAGCATAAGTGCAATTACGCCTCGTTATTCATTCTTCAAAATATTTGTCATGCCATTAGAGCTGATTATCCTCTTTGATTTCCCTATTATAAATTCAATTTCCTTTCCTTCCCATAAAAAATTCAAGAAAAGTTCTTGAAAATTAAAAGTTATAGTCCCCAATGACTGTAACCATTGGACCCCTGGTACAACATCAACACCACCCATTAGAATGGAAAGAATTGGACTATTGAATACATATTTCCTCGTGGTTAGCTTGATATTATGGCACTTTCCAGAGCAGTTTATAGTTCCAACCATCACTTGACATTCGGGCGTTAGATATAGAAATTAATTCAATTCATTGGCTATCTTACAATGAATAAAATTATGGGTATTGCATGAATCAATCAACACTATTACCTTTTTCTTCTTGATATATCCTTCTATATTGAGAGTTTGAGGAGTGGTAATTCCTTCCAATGCATTACAAAATATGGTCAGATTCATTCATTCTTTCTTTGTGGTTGGTTCCTGGTGTATATTCTCTTCTTTTGATGTTCCTCCTCTTCACAATTTATGTAAAATAATTTATTCTCAACACATTTATGACCTTTAGTGTATTTGCTATCATAATTGTAACAAAGCCCTTTTGCTCTTTTTTCCTCCAGTTGTTGTGGTGTCAACCTTGTAGGTTGTGGGAGGCTAGGAGAATCAACACTTCCATCTTTATAGTTGTGAGTGTTAAACTTCCTTGTTGCCATAATTTTTCTTTCAACTTTTCTTGCCATCCTGAATTCCTTCTCCAACGAATTAGGTTCCCAAAGGTGAACCTCATGTTGGATTTTATACTTTAAAGTCCCTATGAAGGCATCAATCCTATGCTCCTCGGGAATATTAGTTACCCTGATATTCAATTTTTGAAAGTCTTCAATATGCTCTACCATTGAACCCTTTCGTTTGAGATTTATCAATTGGCTAAAGAAGGTGTTGTTCTTTGTATCCTCATAATGTGTTATCATTTCCTCCGTAAAAAATGACCATGTAACAAGTGGTTTACAAGAACAAAGCCATCGATACCATACAAATTTATTGGGTTCTAAATATAAAGATGCAATGCGTACCTTTTGTGTTTGTTGCACAACTTGTAGATCAAAATATTGGTCCATTTATAATATCCATGTTACCAGATCCTTGCCATCAAACTTCCTCGTATCAATCTTTGGAATATGTTTGGTCTTCAATCCAAAGTTAGAGTCTCTAAAATCATGATTAACATTCCTTTTGTTTTCATCATTAGTTTCATTGAATACCTTGTCGTCATTATGAAACATTTATTGTAACATCTTTGTCAAACCTTCTTTCAAACGTTCCATTTTTGCTTTTAAACCATCCTTTAGACCTTCCATTCTTTTTATTTTAATTCTAAGCCATCCATGTTCCCTTGTAAACCATCCATCTTAACATTCATAATCGCTTACAATTCATTTTTGGTTACTCTTTGTGAGATAGAAATTTGTTGCACTTGGTCTCGTAATATTGATATATCATGTTGCATTTCTTCCTCTTCTTCATGTGTCGTATTAGAGCTTTTTGTATGCTTACTGGGTGTGTCCATTTTTTTGTTTTGAGGCATATTGGAATGAAATAATGATATCTATATTTCTCTATGGCTTTGAATTACTTTAAACTGGTTTTTTAAACAAAAGAGTTGTAAATTAAAAAATATACACCTTTTTTTCTTGTTTTTTGGAGCTAGATATTGAAACCGTTGTATCTTTGTAATTTCAACCCTTTAAGATCTAAAATGTTATCCTATGGTATCCCTCTGAGTATTCTTTCGAATTCCATAAGTCATACCAAAATTAGATACCTCAAGATAAAGTTATGCTCAAACCCCCACGATGACTTGATTATGGACTAGTTTAGTAGAGTGAACTTGTAAGGAATTCCACGTGTCACTGTTTAAACCTTTAACCCTGAAAATGATACACAAAAAACTAAGGGTTGTGAACTTGTAAGGAATTCCACGTGTCACTGTTTAAACCTTTAACCTTGAAAATGATACACAAAAAACTAAGGGTTGTGCACGTTCATTCATTTTTTCCAAAAGTTGAATATGATGCTTGTAGGGAAAGTTATGACGATTTTCCCAAGGTCACCTATTTGAGACTGAATTTTGGAGCATGCAAAAACCCTAACTTCTTTGGACCATATCTTAGAAACTATAGCAAACCAAGATCTGAAATATTTACAAGAATTTACCACGATTTCAGCTCCACGTGGTCAAAATTTCATCTTTTAAACCTTCGTAGAACAAAAAATTATAGCGAAAATTCTAAGATGACTTGTTTGAGGCAACAAAACCCTAGAATCCAAAGCTTTAATACCAAATGTTATGCAATTAGATCACAAAACATAAGAAAAGATAGGTCAACGACTTCAAAATTAGCCTCTTTGAGGGGGGAACCTCCTTTACATCATATAAATGAATAATTCTTGGATGTTACAAATGACAAGACCTCCTTGGTATATATAAGAGTTTAAGGGGTCACAATATAATCACAACCTACATAACAATAATAATGTAAGGGCACAACAATAACAATATGGGGGCTACATGGGCACAACAATAACAACAAGGGGGGTCAACTAATAACAATAAGGGGCCACACTAGTATTATATGGACCTAACAAACTTCCTCTTATTAAGGAAGATTATGTTATTATATGCTACCAAATGTTGCACACTATCATTCTCATTACGATGACCCACTTTCTGCCTCTTAATTCTAATGCAAGGTTCCCTCTTGTCCATGTACCCATAAACTTTGTTAAGTCTTCTTGCATTAGAGTTCCAATTCTTATTCATTTTTAAATCCATTTCCATAAGGCTTCAGCATAAGGAAATTTAATAAATAAATTGTTGATAGATCTTCTATGTAAAAGCACATTACACATTTTAAGGGGTCATTGAATCTCCTTTTCTAGAGACCATCCAATGGAAGATTTATTTTATATACAAAATATTGTATACAATTACTTGTTTTCATCCATTGGTCTAGCTTCCAAATTTTATTCCATAATAAATCTCAGTTCTTCTGGATTTATGCTTTCCTAATTAAGTGTGTTTAACTGAAAATTTCCCATACCAAAATTTGCCCCATTAGACTACGATTGACCTTTATTTTACCATGAGTTTTCTCTCTTACTTTGCTTACTTCATTTCAATGTTATTGTCATGTAGTTTAGTATCCCATAAGATAGAGATTTTCATTGCCTCATCATATGATATTGGGAAATTAGAGGCCATGGGTTTAGAGGTTTCCCATAAATGGTATGTCAACATTCTTTTTAGCATATACTCCCGTTAATTTTCCAATAATGGGTTGAAAAGGATTTGAGTGAGGAAATTTGGTTTCATGCATGATCCCATAAGAGAAAGGACTTTTCAATTGTATTTCCTATAATCCATTTTATGATATGAGGTCATTGGAAGTGCCTATGACGCTAATAGTACTAGTCTCAATCTTCCAACTAAGGAAAGAGGCCAAAATGTCCAACATCTGATTTCTTTTTCAATGTAGATGGAGGTTCTTCCAAGTTTACATCTTCAAGGTTGTTATCTACAACCAGTATTCCTAGATACTTGGTTGGAAGGACAACCCTTGTGAATTTTTTTTAGCATGGTTTATATGCATTTCAACTAGGGTTTGGGTGTTGAAAAATAAAATCTTCAATTTCTCTTTGCTAACTAACATCCATATGCTTCAAGAAATATTCCCAAAGCTTTCTAGGAAGATATGGCTTGTCTAATATAGGTCTCATTATTATGCCATCCACAAATTTTAGATCTGACACTAATTTTGCATTTGGTGATATCTTTATGTTGTGCATTTAACTCTTCATCTCTAAAGCATTCATTACTCTACCATGCCCCTTTGCCATGATAATGAACAAGTATCAAGATAAGGGGTCCCCATCATTGATTCCCTAGATAGGCTAGATTGTTGTTGAAGTGATAATGCTTAGTATCATTGAGAAAAAGCACTAGTGATGTGTAACTTCTAGCCCATTGAATCCATGCCTTGTAAAATATAAAAGTATTTTATAGTTGAGTTACTAAGGCCTTATCCAGTATGTTGTATTCTTTAGACATGTCTAATCAATCATCATTCATTTTTGTCTTTGCACTTAAATGAAGTGAATTGATTTTTGCATTGTGATGATCCCACCTAAAATTCATCTACCTTTTAGAAATGCACCTCACTCTTCAGATATTATTGATGAGAGGATCATTTTGAGCTTAACTATCATCAACTTGGATATTCTTTTATATAGAGTGTTGCATAATGTAATGGGTATAAACTTAGCAGTTAAGGTTACTTCCTTTTCTTTGGGTATCAAGGTAATGATGATGCCATTAAATGCCATTGGGATCAAAGACTTTAATTCCTCAATTCTTGCATTTCCCATCAAGCATCCTCTTTAACCATTTAGTAAAATGTCATGAACAAATTTCTTAAGAATCCATTTGGACTTGGGGCTTTCCCCTTTGGTAAGTTTGCAACTACTTGAACTTAGTCATCCTATTATACTTGTTAGCATGGAATTTTGTTACTATGTTGGGATGCCTAAGCATACATGTTTTAATGCTTCATATCTATTTGTTGGAGTTTCTAACATACAATGGTTATAATGACTAGGAAATTTAGCATGTATTTGTTATCCAATGTTTGGTAAGTCCCATTGGTGGTTTTGAAAGCATTTAATTTTTGACAAATGTTTCTTCTTACCCCCTTGAGGTTTGGATTGCGAATTATTCCCTTTTCCATTCTTTTCCTTTCTAGCCAATGCAAATTTTTCTCCATCCTCGCCCTTGGATGAAGTCCGATCTATGGTATTCTACCTTATTTCCTCCTATACCAAATCAGGCGATAAGCGCTCCCAATTCGGTAGTTTCTCCCTCCCATTAATTGAATCTTGATAGTTATGCCAACTCTTGGGAAGGCATAAAAGGGCTAGGCTACCAAGTCTTATTTAGGGAAATTAACACTAACCCCGCCAAGTTCATCACGAGATTATGTGAACCTGCTCAAATACTGCAGAATTATCTCATTCTTCTGCATCTTCATACTTCGAAGTTTATCCTTGAGCACCAGCTTCCTGTGGTCACTATTATTCTTGAACAACTCTGTCAGTGCTTTCCACATCACGAGCGAAGTTTCTTTTCTGTGGATATTTGAGACAATGTGATCTCGTACTCCCTCCAAGATTATTCTCCTCACCTTGGCTACTGTTGATGCCTCGAAAATCGTTGCATCGACATTGGGGGAAACCACCCGGTCCGGACCTTAGTGCAGCTCCTTTTCCGTTTGGTGTAGTGGCTCCGACTGGGGATAATGGGACCAGTTTCCCAGCAATAGATAAATGGGATGAATGAATACTTTGGGAATAATAGTAGCGATAGGAGAATGACTAAAACTATTGACAGAAATGCAAGCAAATAAACTATCCCGGGAATCTAATTGAACTTCTAAAGCGTAGCTTTTGATGTTCTATATTCTAAAAATACAATTATATAGATAACAGCATTCTCAAAACACAGATATTAAATCATTCAAGATTACTGTACCTAAATAGTTAGATACAGTGATTAAAGCGATACTACAAACTTTAAAGGTTCATACCATTAATGCATACATGATTAAATAATAAGGTACATCATATGAACATCCAATAGTGGTATGGACAAGATTTCCTGTTGATACACATGCATACAGATAATGATAGCATAAAATAATTACACAGTGAAATCAAATACACAGAATGAATTCAAACCAAAGATAAAAGTACCATTTAGATTGTAAGCCACTCCCGATATGAATCGCTATGTATGACCTCTACTTCAACGCATAACAATCTTTGAATCAACGACAATAGTGCAGCATATTGAATCAAGAAACTTCTCCGTTAAAATAAAAGTTAGGTGGTCGATTTCATTAAAAGAATAGAGGCTGAAGGCCACAGTAGTGCAAACTTTCAGTCTTGTTAAGTCTTATACAAAATTTTACGACCCTTTAAATGCATGAAAGGGTGCTATTAAAATACCTATACTTAATCTAAAAATCTATCAACACAGAAAAAGCTAACTAATTCTGATGTCAATAAATCTATTTCCTATTTTTGCTGTTGTCGGAGGGAAGCTGGCGGATGAGTCACTCTGTTCGGCTTCTTTCCTGCTTGTTACCTGAGCTGATTAATAGCGAGCATTGGCTCAACTTCAGGAGGTTTGTTGAGCCTGGAACTGAGCTGGGCAGCATAGGTGGAGTCCTGGATCTCGGGGATCATATATTGCATGGCATCGGTTAGGCACTTGAGAGCAGATCTTTGTTTATGCGGCTTGATTAGAAACCGCCAATATGCATCCATGTCTAAAGTTTTAACCGCGGTAATCAACATTGCTCTGTTTTCTAACTCAGGGTAGCATGTTTGCTCCAATGTGTATGCAGTAGTAATTTTGCCAGGTGTGCATTGGGAAGCAATATTGGCCAAATATAGAGTATCATTTACTAGATCGGCCAAATTACCAGCGGTTAATGAACATCTTGATGCTGCTCTTTCTGCTTTTAATATTTGTGTCTGCCATTCTGTAAACAATATATTTTTATGGACTTCCAATATTCGAGGTGGATTGGCTTGCTTACCTGACTTTGAATCTTGCCATTCAAGATAGCTTGAGATATCTTCTTCAGCCTGATTATACTCTGCTCTAATCTTTTCCACCTGATCGCTTACAGTCGTAGCCAACTCACAGAGTGGTTCTGCCTGAGAAAGGGATTGTGCCAAGAGTTTAACCTGAGATATAAGAGCTTTATTGATTATCATTGCCTCTTTTTTGAATTCTTCTATTTGCGCATCTCCCCTGGTGGCTTCCAACTGTGCTGTGATTTGAGCAATGTATTCATCTTTAGCTTTTAAAGATTGCTCATTTGCTGCCTTAAGCTGCTCCAATGCCTCTGTCAACTCGCTCTGCTTTTGGATGGATGCCTGAGTGATCGACTGTTTCTCCTCCTGCCATTGCTGCATCAATTGGCTATTGATTCTCTGTTGTTCCGATAGCTGCTCGTTGATGCGCACTGTCTCTTGCTGGTGTCCCATTGATTGCTGCTCAACTTGTATTATCCTCTGTCTGACATCTGCTAATTCCGTTTGAAGATTCAAAATCTCCTGGTCCTTTGTCTTTAAGAGAACTGCTACCTCTGAGGCTTTGTCAATAGTGGCAGCCGAATAGGCTCCCGCATATTGTGACAACTTGGTCAGGTCGTCAGAGGGATCAAATTTCTCTCTCCAGACTACATTGCCCGTCAGTGGTTGGTCAGGAATAAGGGGAGGTTGATCAAGCCTCTGCCTTTTCCTTGATCTCTTTACTACTGCTCGATGCTTAGGGCTATAGAAGACGTTCAGTGGAGGAATGTCTTCTACCAGGAGGGTAATTTGGTCACTAGGACCTTTTGGAATTATCTCTACATTCATACTTTTGGGTGGGCCGGTGGTTGTACTTAAAACTTGGGATGAACCTTCTTTCTGTATGTCGCTGCTTCTTGGAGTGTCGGTATTCTGTGAATCCTTAGTCCCGCCGATAATGGTACTAAAATGCTGCCATTCCTTTTGCAGCTCGGGGTCTGTGTCGGTACCTTTATTAGTATCGGGGGTATTCTACTTGGATTGCAACTCCTTGAGCAGTTGTTCTTGTTTCTCCTTTTCTTGACGTTCCTGTTCCTTCTGCTGTATCTTTGCCTGCTCTCTTCTCAGTCTGTCTTCCTCTTCCTTCCTTAAGCGTTCTGCTTGCTCTCGTTTTAGGAGTTCTTCTTTTTCTTTAGCTAAACGCTCTGCCTGCTCTTTTCTCAGTTTATCTTCTTGGTTTTTCTTCAATTGTTCCTCCTGCTCATTAGCTTTGGTTTTCATTGTAGCAGGGGGTTCTTTCTGTCGTTGCTTACCAGGCTCGCTTGAAGATGATGCTTGGGTCGGCATTATTAAGTCCAGGGGCAGAGTTTGCAACCTCTGCTGCCTGAGCCTGTTGAATTCTGATAGCCCTTCGTCATTATACCTTGTTCTAGCAATTTCTCTGGCTTGACCAATTGATTCTGCTGAGGTAAATATGTCATCAAAAATGTCCTCTTTATGCTCAAATGTTGATAATTTGGCATGTTCAAGAGCAGCGTATGCATATTTCCTGGGGTCATATGCTCTGTTTGGCAGTATAGGAAGACGTAGGGCTTGAATTTTCATGGCTTCCTTTTCTGCATGCTTTAAATCATGCAGGGTGAAAACGCCACATCTGAGAGGAAAAGTTGGCCAGCCCCTTTTTTGCTTATTCTTAAGAGTCTGTGTGGTACTCTTAGCTGAGAGTTGGTAGGCAATTTCTCGGGCTAATAATTTATCAGGAACGTAAAAGGGAAGGACATGAGGATTGGCTTCACTACCAAAAACTCTGACATATGTAAAATGTTCTTCACCGAACCAGCTACCTACTGACGGTAGGTCAAAAGAGGCTAAGTAAGAAATCCTTGGAATGGGCTTATTAAAAATGGCATAATAAATAGGAATCATAAAACCATTACAGATACTATACAAGTGGGCTTTGTGAGACGACTTCCACATCTTACGATGGTAAATATGGATGGGGGAGGGGTCCTGTGTGGTCCACCTCCAGCCGAGAATGGGAAATTCGTAGTTAAAACACAAGGTATCTAGAATATAAGCACTGTAATAAAATGGGGGGATTATCCTTTCACTAACTCTGGTCTTATTCCTATATTCCTAGATGGCTAGGGCAAGCTTATCTGAAAGGATGGTGGCCCAATCCATAATCCAACTGTTAATTGCTGCCTCCATGAGGGGAACCATTTCGATAGTAAAATTAGTGGAGTCGTGAAGACCCCATAACCTACACATCATTATAGCGGCATAGCAATATGGTGAACATAAGGAGTCGACTGAGTACTTACCGGAGGCTTCATGTTTGTGTTTAGCTGGGTTCTGCCTCCAATCCTTGATAGGCTCGGACTCAGTTTCATTCTAACTTGCAAACTTCTCGAGAAATGCCTTATTGTACACTTCTCCGGCATAGGCAAATGATACATTTGCCTCAAATCCTCTGGCTTGAAGGACCCAAAAATCCTTCCATCTTTTGCAATGAAGATTCTGTCTTTGATAGAAATTTCCTCAATTTCCCATTTGATAGCATCAGTGTAGGGAAGCATTTGCTCTCTTGCCGCTATCCTATGTAGGAAAGAGTCGGCCAAGTCCTTAAGATTGCATTCTGATCTCTTGGTAGAATCTGCGGTAGCTTCATCTACCACCTGCTCAGGCTTCTCGGCTTCTAGTAAATCATAAGTCCCTTGCCAGGTAGTTCTGGCGAGTCCCGCGCATGTTGTGTCTGATATCAATCCCTTTTTACTGTTCACGATTGGTTGTGGCGTGGATGGTGATTCAGTAGCGCCTCCAGCCTTCTTCTGCTTCTTTCCCATAATGCCTGAATTGCTTTGACTATTCTGTAATCTGCACAGAAGAGTGGTTTTGGCGTAATACTGAGATAATAATAAAACTCACGACTGAGAGAAAAATAAGAAGAACGTCGATATACTTGGCCTTTATTAAAACAGCGCGGATATGATCTATAGGCAGATTTGAAAGGATGGATTCATTAAGGGGCCATATAGGACCTGCCACCTTATAAATGCTTATTAGTGCAATATTCGCCTAAAGATCTTTTGAATCATGTAATAGGCGTACCGGTGGCCGAACGGGAATAATTATGCCTTAATTGTCATTAATCCGAGCTTTCCAATCATTCTAACGACTTCTTCTGGAGAACTGTGCCTTATCTCATCGGATCGGAGAGGGGCACGAGGATAGATTTAACAATGCTTCAAACGACGCCGATCGCCGATCGCCGATATCGAGTCGGGGAAAGGCTTGTGTGCATCAAGGTCTTGACAAGGGGAAAACGCTGATTCGCCGATCGCCGATATCGAGTCGGGGAAAGGCTTGTGTGCATCAAGGTCTTGACAAGGGGAAAACGCTGATTGCCGATACCCGATATCGGATCGGGGGAAAGGCTTATGCACATTAAAATTTTGCCAAGGGAAAACGTCGATTGCCGATCGCCGATATCGGATCGGGGAACCGTCTATGAGCAGCACTTGACATACGAAGGGAACCGCCGATCACCGATATCGCCGATGGCTTTATCGGGTCGGGACTTCATTGATAGGCATGATAATGGTGCTTACGAAAATGGCCGATTGCCGATATCGGGTCGGGGCTTTGGCCGATAGGCGCAATAGTGATGCACGAAGGAAATGCCGATGGCCGATATCGCCGATAGCTTTATCGGGTCGGGGCTTTGCCTTTTGATTGCTTGATGCATACATTTTTTCTTTATTTCCAATATTTCAAAAGAATATTGCTTTTCTTGGTTTTATTGGAATTTCATAAAGTAAGGATTATTGACATCAATTTTATTTTGAAAGGGACCCATTTCGTATTTTAGTGGTCTTGTAAATAATAATAAATATGAAATGGGGGGTTGTTTTGCAAGGCACAACAATTGGCGATTCACTGGGAGAACCAGTTATCTCTTAGAAAAGTCAAAAGTACTTAAAAATTTTTGGAATAGAGTTCCAACCCTAAGGAAAATTCTGATATAACTAGTTATCTATGTATCCCGAATATTACAGAAATAACTTCGATTTTTTCCTCTTTTTGAACATTCTTTAGAATTGATAAATTTAAGGTTTCAAATAGGCCTTGCTTGGTTTATAAATAATAGAAATAGGGGGCTTCTTCAAATCGGCTTTTATAGTATACTCGCTTGTCATAGGTAGAGCCGCTGCCGCCAGCAAACGTTTATAGTTTCGACAGGGATACCTTTTACCATTTGATTGTCCATTGTCCCATTCAATCAAGATTGTGATCATCAGAATGAATTTAAAACATATTTTCATATTTCGTTCATTTTCATTTTCTAAATTTTTGTATAAGATAAAAAGCCATTGTCCTGGTTTGGTGGCCAGCTGTTGACAATGCCACTCACTGGTAGTAGTCTAACTGAACAAGCTAGCTCGTGATGAGACTAATTGTCTTGAAATTTCAAGCCATTACCCTGTTTTCGTAGACAGTATTGGTAATGTCAGCTAAGCTATTTTCCTACGAACGTGGTAAGCAGGCTTGTGATAAGACCTCTTATCTTTAATATCTTTATATTTTAGAATTACACTCTGAAAAATCATCGCCTTTAATGAATGGGGTGGACAATCATTTCTTTGAGAATTAATGGATGACAAGTTGGGAGTTAAAGATGCTGATGTTGAATTAGCTTCTATTCCTGATATTAATAACCATTTGGGGCGGATCTGAAAACATAAATAACCATATAGTACTTTCATATTCTAAAAAGGAATTAACCAAAGTTAATTTGCAATTTCTGGATACAAATGACATCTAATTTCCCAAACATTATTCCTTTTTGGTCGAAAATTCTATTGTTTGAAAGCAAGTACCGATGATAATTCTATAAGACAACTACTTAAACATAGTAAAGGGCCAATAGGACATGCCTTTCAACTTTATTTGCTAAAAATCTATAAGTTAAAAAAGAAAATCCTATGAAAATAAAGGGAGAAGGGGTTACCTCCTCAATTGAAGAATTTTTTAAGGATTAGGCCATTTACAGGGAGAGACTCCCTCACACCTGCTACGTCTTGCAATAGAAAGGTTGAATGGCCTATTTTCTCACAAATCTGAAATGGTCCAAGCCACAACTTTTGGAACTTGGTGTGTTTACCTTTGTCCTCATGGGCTTTATCCCATTTCAGAACTAGATCGCCAACTTGGAATTCCTTTGATCTTGATGAGGCTGAATCAAAAGCTGCTTTTATGATTTGCTGATGCTTGGCATGGGTATCCTTGGCCTTGTCTTTTTCTTCTTCTAGTTTAAGGATTTGATCACATCTGAGCTGAATTGAAGAGGAAGGAGTTTGTTCAATGAATTGCACGAGGGCTAAAGAGGGTAGGACAAGATTTGTAGGTAATATTGCTTCTTTCCCATAAACAAGATTAAATGGATAGGTTCCTATGGAAACCTTCTGAGTAATCCTGTCAGCCCATAATGCAAAGACCAATGTTTTATGCCAATTCCTATGATTTTGTTCGATTGTACGTTTGATAATCCTGATGAGATTCTTGTTAGTGGATTCTGCCAAACCATTACCTTGAGGGTAGTAATTAGCGGAATATTTTAACTTGAATCCTCTTTTAACAGTAAAATCAATCATAGAGTTGCCCGAAAAATAAGAAGCAATATCAAATACAAGA
>APFE030967884.1:192644-206369 GCA_000404065.3 Pinus taeda | reverse complement strand
AATCAAAGGTTTTTTAAAAACTAAGGTTCCCTATTTTAATATAATAAATTTCATAGGAAATTTATAATATATTAAAATGGGGATTGTTGAATAGTACAACAATTGGCGATTCACTGGAAGAACCAGTTATCTATGAATAATAATGAATTTATTCAAAGATTCAGTAAAAATAATTTTAGGAAGTGGAAATTATTTTTTGAAACCTTTAGATAAATAAAATTACTCTGACTATAGAACTCATTAAATGGAAATTTCTTCCAAAAACCTTTCATGAATGAAAAATACCTATTTACTTGTATCGGTCATTAATCAGTTATGAAAATAAAGTAGGGGGCCTTTTACGACTTAGCTTCTGATGTACTCATTTGTCACGAGTAGAGCCACTGCTACCAACAAGCGTTCATAGCTTCAACAGGGTTACCTTTTAACCAACAATAATCTAGTATCCCATCCATTTAATAGTGCAACAATTAGAGGTAAGTTTAATTTTCTTTTCTTTTCTCTTCTTTTTTTTTTTAACTGATGCTAAAAATCCATTGTCCTAGTTTAGTGGCCAGATAACGACAATGTCATTCACTGGTAATAATCAAATTGAACAAGATGGCTCGTGATGAGACCCCTTGTCTTATAATTGAAAAATCATAAGCCATTACCCTGATTTGGTGTTCAGTATGGTAATGTCAATTTAATTGGTTCCCTATGATCATGGTAAGCAAGCCCGTGATGAGACCTCTTATCTTTTTAGATTTATTATATTTTAGAACCACACTCTAAAAATTATGTTTTTAAAAGATGGGGAGAATCATTGACTCCTTAAGAGTTTTGGATGACAAATCCAAGTTGAAAGTGCTTAGTCATAAGACAGTCTTTACTTTTTAAGGATAACCTTTTTGACTGAAACTAGAGTAAAAGGATATAATTTTTGAGGTTTTTCTAAAGATTTCACAACTTAATGGAAAAATTTCAGAGATATAATTTTATCTAGTTTTCAATTTTGGTAACCACTTCTTAAAAATTCCTACCTTCAAAATGAAAAAAAAGAAAAAATAACTTCAAGAGATGTCTGAAAATTCAATATAGTACTATTTAACATTTGTATTAACAAAATCTATAAAAGGAAAACAGATTGCAGCGGGATGTACAATGGAAGTGATTTTTTACATTTTTTTTTAGTTAAAAAAAATTAAGAAAAGAATTTCTTTAAGATGAGCCCATTTACAAGAAGATAATCTCTCTTGCCTAATAAATCTTGTAGTATGAATGTAGATGGGCCTATCTGTTTGAAAATTTGGAATGGACCAAGCTACAATTTCGCATGTTTTCCTTTTTCTCCATGTGCTTTGTCCCACTTGAGAACTAGGTCTCCAACTTGGAAGGATTTTTGTGCAACTAAGCTTGCATCAAAGAAGCTTTCATTATTTGTTGATGTTTGGCGTGTCTGATTTTGGCTTTCTCCCTTTCTTATTCTAGTTTTAGGCTTTGGGAATGCCTTAATTGTAAAGAAGAAGTAGGTGTTTCTTCAATGAGTTGAACTAGGGCTAGTGAGGGAAGAGCTAAATGTGTTGGAATGATGGCTTCCTTCCCATACACTAGGCTAAATGGAGAAGTACATATAGAGGTATTTTGAGTTATCCTATCATCCCATAGATAAAATATTAAATATTTATGTCAATTATGTTTATTTTGGTCACCAAATCTTTTGATTATTCTTAGGAGGTTTTTATTAGTGGATTCTACTAAACCATTTCCCTAGGGATAGTAGTTAACATAATATTTTAGTTTAAAACCTTCTTAAGTTCAAACTCAATCATATTATTACTTGAAAAGTAAGATGCATTATTAACTATAAGTGCATAAGGTAAACCAAATCTTGTAATGATAAATTGATCCATAAACTCAGTAACACCGTTAGAATTGGTTACCTTTAACGAAATTGATTACACCCACTTTGCGAAATAATTTGTAGCAGTCAAAATTTACTTATGTTGTTTATAAGAGTGAGGAATGATCTCACCTATGATATCCAATCCCCATTTTTCAAAAGGTTGTTCGATGTTGACTAGTTGCAGAGGCAAGGCTGGTTTTTGTTGTCTTTCATACGCATTTTGGCATATTTTTCGTTTTCTTACGTAAGCATGAGTATCTTTGAAGAGAATGGGACAATAGTATCTCGCATGTAGGATTTCATGCGTGGTATTATCCCCTCCAAAGTGTCCTCCTACTGGTCCATCTTGAAGTTCCTGCAAAACTTTTTGGGCTTCATATTTTTCAAGACATCTTAACAAAATGGAATCATAGTTTCTTCTGAATAACACATTATCAAAAATCTCATGTTGATTTTCTTTCAATCTTAAAGCTCTTTTTCTTTTATGATTGAGTTTTGGAGGAGCATATCCATTTTTTAAATATAAAATCGGATCAACGTATTGGGACTCAGTATCAATAAGGCTTACCTCAGATACATGTTCATTGTTACCTATGTCTTGATCAAATGGTATGTTGGATGGTCCTGTAAGAAATCTACAAAAACCTTGTCCTCTGACAAATTTGGCTGGTTTCATTTCAATATCATATTCCTGCAGAGTTGTTACCCAATTTTCTCTCTTTTCTCCTAACTCTTTCTACATAAGTAATTGTCTCACTGCTGGGAATGGGACTATTACTTTTGCATGTGTTTTTAAGAGAAAATGTCTAAAATGATTTATAGATTTATAAACATCAAATGCTTGTTTCTCTACATCTAAATAATTCAATTCAACCCCTTAAAAAGTTGAACTGAAAAAAGAGATAGGTGTTTTGATTTTTTGATCATTAATTTGTGTTAAGATAGCAGCATAAGATGTTGAAGAAGAGAAAGTATACAAGATGAAATGATCAGAGAAATTCAAAGTACTTAGAAAGGGAGCATTAATGATTGCGTGTTTGATTGATTTGAAAACTTTTCTTTCATTATGACCCCATTTAAAATTTGAAATTTTCTTGATCATTTGTTGTAATGGTAGAATGATTTGTGAAAATCAAGGACAAATCTTTTGACAAAATTGATATGTCCAAGAAAAGATAGCATGGATTTTTTATTGTGGAAGATAAATTTCTGAAATTTCTTTTATTCTAGCTAGGTCAATATAAATTCCATCTTTGGATACAATGAATCCTAAAAGTTTTCCTTTACTAAGAGTGAATAAAGACTTTTTCAGATTTAATGAAATCCCATATTTTCTACAGCGTTCAAAGATTTGTTTTAAGTCATGTAAATGGTTATTTATTTTCTTAGAATAAACAGTGATGTCATCTAAGTAAACAACAACTATTTTGTTTAACATACCTTTGAAATCTATATCCATAGCCCTTTGGAAAATTTCCACTGCATTTATTAACCCAAATGGCATTTTTTGGTAGGCATAAGTTCCCCATTTGGTTCAAAAAGTAGTCTTATTCCTATCGTCTGGGTGGACCATGATTTGATTGTATCTTGAAAATCCATCAGGGAAAGACATAAGTTTTGAACCTACAACTGATTGCAAAATTTGTTCCATAGTAGGTAATGGGAAATTATCCTTTTGACTGTCCTTATTGAGGTTTTTAAAATCTATACAAATGCGGATATCACAATTTTTCTTCCTAACATGCACTAAGTTGGAAACAGACTTTGAATGCCTAACAAGAAAAATGATTTTGGCCTTAAGGAGTTTATTCAATTTCCTTTTAATTTGACTTTCTAAGTTTGGATGATTTCTCCTTAATTTTTGTTGGAGAGGATTATCATTAGATGTCATCGCAATTGTGTGTTGAGTGTTGGAATTGTCAAATGTTTTAAGATCTTCATAACTCCAAGAAAAGATATCCTTATATTTCTTTAACAAATCAACGAAGGATAATCTTTCGTCAGATGAGAGACCAAGTCCTAAGTTAATATTCCAAGTTTTAAGATCTGTCCCAAGGATTATTAATTCAAATCTCAAAGTTGAACTTTGAAGTTTTGAATTAGTAACCTTTTTGAATCTGTCTTTTGAATCGTAAAGGTCCTCAAGTTTAACTTTAGATTTTTTTATGGTATTATCATTTATTTTCTTTTTTAATTGATTATCATGTTCATATTCATCAATTATTTGGTCATCATATGATTTTTTTGAAGTTAAGAATTTTAAGATGTCTTCATCATCATTTAATACCCGCAAATTGGTGATATTATCAGGAATGGTTGGTCTAAAAATTAACTATATAGAAAATCTATATGGGGTGTAATCTTTTGATGGAATTAGTTTTGATGCAACATTAGCGAGAAGGTCATCACTAGCATTTTGAATCCTAGGAATAGAAGAAAAGTTAAAAGCTAAAAAATGTGAAGTGAGATATCGAACTAAACACTGATAATGCTTCAAATGTCCATAAATGCAATGCATAGTGTTTCTTACTTGTTTAATTACAACTTCTGAATCTCGAAAAACTTGAAGGTATTTAATGTTAAGGCCTACCTATTACTTTGTACATGCCTTGGACCAATGCTTTGTATTCTGCATTATTGTTTGTGCATTCGAATTCTAACCTGCAAGTTAGAATTGTCTTCTTAGCTTCAGGATTAATCAATATGCAACTTGCTTCTGCACCATCACTTGACTTTGATCCATCAAAATAAAATTTCCAAAAAAGAGTTAACTAATGGTTTTTCTAACATATTACACATCTAGAAGAATATGTTTGTGAAAAAAAATCAATTTGGGAAGTTACTGAATTATTCAACAAATGTGACATTTGTGCGTTGAAATTCCAAAATAATGATTTAGTAGAGTAATTTCCAAGAATGCTATTTTTAATCATACTGGCTCATTTTCACCTTCAAAATCTGTAACCGAAATTTTCATGTGTTTTTCTCGGTTGGTTTTAATTTGAATTGGTTTACCATTGTAAGGAATCCACAAGTGAGAGCAATCGATAGAAAAGTAACCATGTAATTTTTCTGACCAGTTTCTACTAAGAATCAAACCATAGAAATATGGAATTTCAGCAACAAGTATATCAATTATTTGACAGACTTTAGGATTTGAAGATAATCAAATGAGGACTGGATTCATTTATCCTATAACTTTGAATTTTTTCCTATCAAGTTGCACAATATGAACTGCAGATTTTTGAGGAGACATGTTCAATTTTAAACAAACTGAATATGGCATAATGTTCAAAGAAGCTCCTGAATCTATCAAGCAATTATGTACGTTTTTATTGAATATCTTGAAAGTCAATAGGAAAGTAGGGGTATGTGAATTAGATCTATCACCTATCAAATAGCATTATAGGAATCAAACAATGCATTAACAGGAGATTTACCCATTACATTTGCAGCTTTGAATATTACAACAGCGGGGAGAGGAGAAGTAGGTACTGCATTCAATTCTTTCAATAAAATCTTTTGTTTTTGTTTGAGTTTAACGAGTTCATAGAGGGAAATATTTTCTTTTACTTTTTCATGTCACCTACTATGTTATATCAATATTATCCGACACTACTGAGGTTTTGGGTGAAGACGGAGAATTAGATGAAGAGGGATGGCTTGATTAGATGTGGAAGTGGATTTTTTATTAACAGCTTTATCTTTAGCAAGAGGAGTTGAAGGTTTCTATTTTTGAATTGGTTGTATAGGATCAATTGGAAGAATGAAATCCCACATTCCATTTAACTCAACAGTTTGTTCATCTTGGAATTCGTCAGCAGGGAATGTTGCTTCTTCCTCATCCTCATCATTAGTTTCAGCATTTGATATGGTGTTTGGAGGTTGAGGATTAGTTGGCTGATTAATTCTGAATGGTCTAAATGATTTCCCGGAAGAAGATTCAGCTACTTATTTTTTAATTTCTACCATCTCGTTAGACATATTTTTTAGTACTTTTTGTAATCCTTCCAGATCAAAGGGATCTTTAGGATTTTTCTTTTTTTATTCATCTTTAAATTAAACCCATTTGTCTTTTCCTTCATCCGATGCAGTTTTATATTCTAAAGCAATTACCCTCTTCTCAACTGCTAATGCTTCTTTCATGTTTTCATCTAGAATCGTTTTATTAGCCCTATCGACAAAAATTACGATATTTGAAGGTAAGGCAGATATATACCACTCATTCTGTACCTCAGCACTAGGTTTAGATGTATCTGGGATTTTATTTAAGAGTTTATTAAATCTAGAATTAAAATCCTTGATTTTTCACTGGGACTTGCTTTAAGATTGGAGAAATCATTAATCAAAGTAGCAGTAATGCGATCGTCACCAAACTTGGTTAATAATTGTTCTTCAAAAATATCCCAACTTGTTATAGATCCGGCTGGCAATGAAAAGTACTAAGATCCTATTCATCCTTGGAGAGTGTAGGGAAATAATACTGCTACATAATCTTCTTTAGATACTCCATTAAGAGTGATATCTAACATATAATTATGCATATGTTCTTTATCAGGTAATCCATCATCATGATTGAATTTTGGCGGCCATCTTTTAGGATGTTTAGGTAGAGCACGAAGAGGAGCTTCCATTTGTACAACACCAGGATTAGCCCATGGTCTAACTGGTTGTCCTACAATTGATTGGGAGTTTGAGTGGGAGTGGATATTGATGGAGTTTGAGTGGAAGTAGAGGCAAGTTGAGTGTTAGCACCAGTAATTTGAGAAGAAGAAGTGGGAATGAATGGAGGGAATGAAGGTGTTTGCGATGGGGAATTTGATAAAATCTCACTAGTAGATATTTGTGATTCAGTTGTCTTAGTCTTCTTTTAAAAAGAATGGAGAGGAAAATTGAATGGAGTAACTCCAAGTTTTTGACTTTGAGAAGGAGTTAGAATCTGAGTAGGTTTAAAAGATGAAGATACACTACCTTCGGATGTTTCTGATCGTTGATGGTTTTTACCAGAGATAGAAATACTTTCTAATTTTTCAATTAAAGTTTCAAACTCTAATTCCTGATGAGAAGGAGGTGAATCAGTTGATGGGGATAATGTTCTAGGAGATTTCGGGGGTGACTTCTTAACTTCTGATCTAGAAATAGGAGTTTTAGATGGGGATCGAGAAGTTGGAGGTGATCTTGAGGGGGAGTGACTCTTGGAATGGGTTGTTAATTTAAATTGAGTTCTCTTTTCCATTCATATTCATGGCCCTCCTTCTGGCACCAAAATTTGATGCCTCAAAAATCGCGGCAACAACATGGGGTATAACCACCCGGCCCGAACCTTAAAGCAACTCCTTTTCCGTTTGGGGTAGTGGCTCCGAATGGATATAATGGGACCAATTTCCCAATGAGAGGTAATAAAATTAATATGAAATGCTTATAATGGGATAATAAAACGATGTTGGAATTATTTATAACTAAAAGATAAAATATATGAAAATAATATACTTATTACCCAGGCTTAACAATTTAATTGTGATCTAGAATAATTTTCCTTAGTAGATGAATAAGAAATTAATCAGCTACTTTAGAATTGAAGAGCGATTTAAATTAATTTTTTTAATTAAGAAATTAATTAAAAGAACTATGATAAGCTTATATCACAATCAAAATATTATTAATTGTTTTTTATACATGCTATAAAAATATTGTAGTAAACATATTCAAAAATGAATTTAGGCTAATGTTGTTTTACATAAATGCATATAACATAAAACAGAGAGAAACTGCGGATAATAAAAGAAAATATAATTGTTTTAAAATACTAATAGAAATATTCGTATCCAAATATGCTTGCTTTCAAAAATTAGCAGTCTCATCTCCTTTGCTCCAATGCTTTAAAGTAATAAAAAAATGCAACAACTCTCAAGATTTTTTGCAAAAATAAAAGAGGCCACAATCCGAAAATTTAATTCAAACAAATATTCAAGAAGAAATACAAAAATGTGAATTCTTCCTTAGGATTTCTCTATCAAATTCTAGATCCCTAAATTGATCCATTATGTTTGTTTAAATAATATTACAATTTGTTTTAAAATATCAGGTATGCATATAGTGTTGAAAATTTCAAATGAAGATCCTTGAATCATGAAGGATAAAAATAGTTTTTCCATTTCTGGCATATTATCCCTGACTTTTGATCTAAATAACCTCACTTTTTACAGATTTTATGGAACTGATTTGCTTATTTCTTTGTGCAAATTTCTCCTCCTCGTTGTTGAGCTCTATGTATACCTGGAAAGATAAGTCATGGATAAGTATATCGTAAATCAAGACTAATATTTCTCATTTAAAATTAGATAAACAAGCAGGTTGTTTTGATTAAATCACAAATAGGTTTTTGCAATTGGGAAGATATAATAAAAAAATGGGAGCATTTTAACCAAAATCCAAATTTTAAATCGCTTGAGAATTGGGAGGGGATGAATTATCTTCATATTTCGAGCAGGGAGAATCCCTCATGAAATAGATGAAAATTTGAATATATCAATCAGGACCAAATCGAAATCGAAATGGGCAGAGGAGGAATGGCTTAAGTCCCGTGAAAACTTGCGATTGCAATATCAGTATCACAACAATGGAAAGGCGGGTGGCTATCGGTTCTGAAGGATTTGTGATCTGTGGGCTGACGTAAGGGATGACGTAATGGTGACGTGGATCTAATGTCACTGCTAACGTGGCGGATGATATGGTGGATGATGTCATAGGTGACATCATGGGTGACGTGGAAGAGGAATCGGTCCAACTGGGGCTTCCTTTGTTTAAACGTTTTTTCATTTAATATTTATTTTTATAAAAAGTATGTTTCGTATCGGGAGATCAAACTTGGAGTGGAGCGTTCATGTTTTCTAGAATTTGCGATAGCCATAGACGCGGGGGATTTATGAACTGGAGTGTATAATCTCGTCGGGTTCGGTTGATCGCAATCGGCATGAGGCAGGAGGAATGACCCTTTGGTAACTGCAATAGTTGCGGATTCGGGGAATTTATGGACTAGCATGTATAATCCCATCGATTCCAGCTTATATTGCTTATCACAATTGGTGGTGCGGAGCACGGTATGGACTTAAGCCTTTGGTTCTTGTGATGTCTTGGATGCGATATTTTGATTCAATGGATTTAAATCTGTGATCAATTCTAGTTTAAATATCGCAATAACAATCGCAGAGAGGTGGAGAGGTGTCAATCTGTGGCTTTTTTGTGATTTCTCAGACGTGGGGAGCTTTATTAAATGGAGTGTATGACTCTGTCAGGTCTGAGCTATCGCAATCGGATAAGGGATAGGTCACGGGACTTGGGATATGGTTTATGTGACCTTCGTGGATGCGATATTTTTATTCAAGTGAAATTTATGACCCTGTCGAGTCCAACTTTATCAAATCGCAATCATATTTCGCTAAGGCCACATGTTTTATCACAGTGTGTTGTTTATTATGTCGATTTTTAATGTGGGGATATGGTGGAGTTATAAAGAATTTAACCTCGAATAATTGTTATTTTTAAAATAACCCATATTGTTTAATACTTTAAGGTTTTAAAGCCCAAGTATAGTCTTAGTCTCGGGGGCTATTTACAATTTGGTTTTTGATAATCAAGGTTTAATACTTGGGTTTTAATTAAAAATCCTAACTATAAAACTTTGGTTATGTGATTTTATTAACATTTTTTATGTTGATTTTCTATTTTTTGTTTTTTTGTTTTTTAAAGAAATAAAACAAAGGCTTTTTAAAACTAAAGGGTCCCTATTTTAATATAATAAATTTCATAGGAAATTTATAATATATTAAAATGGGGGTTGTTGAATAGTACAATAGGTTTTTATTGATGTATGATGCTATAATGTTGAATTGTTGATGACAGAGACTAGTATTGGTCCAATAATTGTTGATGACGGAGTGAGAGTATGAATTGTTATTGTGTTGATGCTAAATATGATTGCTACTGAGTTATTGATAGCAGAGTGAGTGTATTGTTGAACAGTAAATAATTTACTGAATGATTTTATTTTTTAAATTCGTGTTAAAGGGAGTGGAACTGGTTTGAAAATGGATGAAATGGAGGTCCACATTGATTTTGGGGGTTGGCACCTCCAACTTGTTGGTGCCAGCAAACTTATCTAAAGGAGTGGATTCTACCTGCTAGTGGGTGCCAACGAAATAGTGTAAGGGAGTGGTTGCGTCCTACTGGTGGGTGGTAGTAAAACATTGTAAGGGAGTGGGTGCTTCCTGCTACTGGGTGTAATTGAATTAGTGCAAGGGAGTGGGTGCTTCCTACTAGTGGGTGTCATAAAAATAGTGAAAGGGAGTGGGTGCTTCCTGCTAGTGGGTGCCATCAAAATAGTGCAAGGGAGTCAGTGCTTCCTGCTGGTTGGTGTTAGTGAATTCTGTAAAGAAATATTTAAGAAGAGAAGAACAATAATAGTGGTTTTCTCCCTTTATGGGTTTCCACCTAAAACCTTTGTGTCATATTTGCTTGATGTTTATATGTGATTTTCTGTTTTTTTATTCTTCTCATATGGTTGATTTCTAAATAAATTAAAAGTATAAATTTGTAATACTTTTTGAAATATTGATTCACCCCTAATTTAAGTATTTCCAACAAGACCCTATTCAACATTTAAAAGCTTATCCATAATACCCCCAAATTAATTGAAGTAAACCATTACCTTGGCAACCTTGTCCACCCCAAGCTCAAAATCAATCTTGGAAACAAGGTTGGCGAGGAGCATATAGGGGAAATAATACTCAATATTATCCATCATATCCTCAATATCCCCAATATCCTTAATATTTGATCTGAATTGGATCCATGAAAATTATCAAAGTGCCATGACTGTATCAAATAGGGACAGACTTCGAATTTATGAACAAAGATCTATCAGGAAGACCTCTAAATAGTGGCAGTTTGTAGCCAGCAAGGAATGATGAGGACCTCAGTCAAAGCATGCTGATCAAGGCCCATGGAGACCGTGCGGGAGGCAAATTGGCAGTTAGGAAGCTCGGATCGGGAAATGGAGGCCATTTCTGAGCACTAATCGCACGTCACTGGGAAAAACCCCTCAAGAAGGAAAAGCCCTGAGCACTCAGTCGCATGGGAAGCCGGGAAACCATAGGGAAAGCGCTAAGGGAAAAAGCAGGTCTTGCGCTCCAAAACCGGAAGTATATTGGAGGCATATTGGGCAGTAAGCAGATTTGAGCAGAGAACGAGTGATTCCATTCATCGCATGACGCGTGTCTGGCGGATGAGAGAGAAAACCGCCTCTCATCGCGGGCTAACGGTCGAGCAAGTCAACTGCGCAATAAGAGTGAACAATGTATGATCTAGGGGCTCCAAATCTGATGGTGGAGATTGCACCCGACGGAACCGGATTTGACGGGGGAATTAAGCCACAACATATAAAATTTTTAAGTCCGATTCAATTGCTGAGTTGGCGGATGAATCATTCCACAATGTAACTAAAATACCAAACCATCAAGGAGACGTAGAGGCAAGGAACTCTAAGTGAACAACAGCAGGCGATCCGAAGAGGTAGAAGAGGAAGCGAACAGTCAAGGACGAATTGGCTTTAAGCCATGAATATACAGAGAACAGTACAGAGAAGAGAAGGAAGAACCAGAGAAGGGAACAGTGAAAAAGGACGAAAGAGATAGTGAAGCAAGAAGCAGAAAACAGAGAGTCGAGCTAACCTAAGGTAGCATTGAGCAGACAGAAGACTTGAGAGGTTCAAGCAATCCCTATGAGGATCTATCAGGAATTGAGTACCACATTGGGCTCCTCTCATTAAAGACCAGAGAGGTCGAGACTTGGTAAGGGAAGAGTCTATGCACTCTAGTGGCTTGGGGAATCCAAGAACCACCCTACTAAGAATCCTCTGTTTTAGGAGACTCAAGTTGAGCTCCTCACTATAAATCTCTGCTTTAAAGACACAATGAAAGAAGGCCACCACTGAAAGCTGGACCGGAGATGTAGCCCTGGAGAATAGGGTGAACTCCTTACTAACTTGTTGTATTCTTGTATTTTCTTATTGTGTTTCTCTTGTTGTTTTCCATTTTCCAGTGTCTATGTATTTTGCAATTTGATCGATCCGTTGCCTAAGATTAGATGGACATACACCAACACATGAGTCTGTAATACCTTCATTCATTAATTAATTAACTGAGGTCACTCACGAATGATTTTCAGATCAAGTGGTATCAAAGCTTTAGGCTATTAAGGTTAGACAAGCTTGTGTTGGTTTAGCCGTTGAATGCTAACTAGATCAAAGCTCAAATTAGGAGAAGGAGAGTTGGTTGAAACTAGTCCTGAAATTGGGAGAGTCTATCATCAGAAGACAATGTCAAAGGAAGGTTCTATGGGGCCAGACCCTCAATTCATAGATAGTTTCCTAGCCATAAAGTCCATTGTAGAAGAAATGTATAGGGACTTTAGAAAACATAAGGATGAAGATTCATCAGGCTCTAAACAAGACAAAGGAGAAGATAAGTCACATTCCCATGACCACTCAAAAGGCAAAGGGAAAGAGGAAAGCTTTCTCACACCTCCTAATGGCCCTGAACACAAAAAGAGAGCATCTTTGATCAAACTAGATGTCAAACTTTATTTACCTATATATGATGGAGAGTTGAATGTAAAAAAGCTGGACAATTGGATTAGACAAATTGATGTTTATTGTAGAGTGTAGAATATCGATTCAGACAAGAGCAAGATTCAGTTGGAAAGCCTACACCTTGGAGGCACTGCCTTGGTTTGGTGTGAAGGTAGGACCCAAGCTGACATGAAAAGACATGGTAAGACTATCTCTGTCTGGAGTGAATTTGTTTCTACAATCAAAAAGCAGTTCTATCCATTAGCCTACATGCAGCAAGCCATGATGAGTTGGAAAACTCTTCGACAGCTAAAAGGGAAAAGTGTGCAAGGGTACACTCAAGAATTTAGAAAGAGAGCATTGATTCTAGGAATCTCATTAGACTCACCTGAGACTCTGTTCAAGTACATTGGTGGTCTACATAGCTACATGAGGCACACCATCCTCATGTTTAAGCCACTAGTATAGATGAGGTATTTGTACAAGCTACTCATCTAGAAGCTAGAGGAAAGAATGGAAGTCTAGAAGTTGGGGGATCATCCCAACCCACTGCAAGCAAGAATAAGGAGAAAAGAAAGAAGAAATGGAAAGAAAGGAAGGCTAACGCTGCACAGAAAAGCAAGGCTTCATGCACTCACTATAAAAAGGATGGGCATGATGATGAGAACTATATGATTTTGCATCTAGAGCTGAGACCTAAGAAGTTCAAGGGCAAGAAGAAGAATACTGCTACAGCTATTCAGAAAGATTTGGGGTCGGACTCAGGAGATGAAACAACTATTGCAGCCACAGGTATAAAAGGTAAGAATTCTGAAGCATCTATTAGTAATTCTGCACAATCTACTATTGATGAATAAAATGAGAGAAAAAGACATGAGCTTTTCCATATTCGAGTTATTTCCAAACATCACAAGATTGATACTTTGTTTGATAGTGGCTCACAAGTAAATTTAATTTCCGAAGCAATTGTAAATAAGTTGGGATTAGTAACTACACCTCACAAGAAACCATACCCATTAGGATGGTTGAATGATAAAGCACAACTACAAGTGACTAGACAATGCAAAATCAAGTTTTCTTTTGGGCCAGCATTTGTAGATGAGGTTGAGTTAGACATAATTCCTTTGGATATATATGGAATTGTTTTAGGAAGTCCTTACTTGTATGATAGAAAAGATATTTTCTATAGAGCTGAGAACAAGTATCTACTTGT
>APFE030967884.1:150043-192211 GCA_000404065.3 Pinus taeda | reverse complement strand
CACCCAAAAAGGAAATAGTGCATGATATTATTTTGCAGCAAGATGCTCCATTGCCTAACATTGCAATGTACAGGTTGTTCGCTTTAGAGAATTCTGAAATCAAGAAGAAAGTACAGGAGTTGCTTGAGAAAGGGTTCATCAGACCCAGCACATCACCATGTGGGTCACTAATTGTTTTGCTGAGAAAGAAATATGGCTTGTGGAGAATGTGCATTGATTACCGAGCACTGAACAAGATAACAATAAAAAATTGTTATCCCCTTCCTCGCATAGATGATCTTTTAGATCAATTGAAAGAAGTTGTTTATGTCTCCAAGCTAGACTTGCATAGTGGATACCATCAGGTCAGAGTTGCAGAACAAGATGCATGGAAGGCTGCTTTCAAAACAAAGCAGGGATTGTATGAGTGGCTAGTTATGCCTTTTGGCTTAACTAATGCTCCTGCTACTTTCATGAGATTAATGAATGATGTACTGAGACCTTTTCTTTATTCTTTTGTTATTGTGTATCTGGATGACATTATGATATTTAGCAAAACGTGGGAAGAACACTTAAAGCATGTTAAGCAGACACTAGATGTTTTGAAAAGAGAAAAAATTTATGTTAAACTCTCAAAATGTGAATTTTGCAAAACATATCTGAATTATTTGGGTCATATAGTAGGAGGTGGTGAATTGAAGATAGATCCCTCTAAGGTGGCAGTCATTGTAAACTAGCCTAAACCCAAATCTGCTATAGAAGTTAGGAGCTTCTTAGGAGCAAAACAATATTGGAGGAAGTTCATTTCTAACTTTTCCTCAATTGCAGCTCCCTTACATGCTTTAACACGATTGAACAAGGTGTTTTAGTTGGGAGGCAAACAACAAAAAGCCTTCGACGCCTTGAAAGAAAAGATTAGTACACCACCTGTACTAGCACTGCCTAATATTCAAAGACCATTTGAGATCCAAACAAATGCCAGTGACAATGCCATGGGAGTAGTGTTGACACAACACGGTAAACCCATATGTTATCATTCTAAGACATTTAATTCTGCGGTATTTAACTATCCTACCTATGATAAAGAATTGTATGCATTAGTACAGAGTGTGAAAAAGTGGAAACATTACTTAATGGGAAAAGAGACATTAATACATACTGATCATAAACCACTTCAATATCTACACTCCCAAACTAAGTTGCAGCAATCAAGGCACTATAGATGGATGGGTTTTCTACAACAGTTTCATTTAGTCATCAGATATAAAAAGGGCATACACAATAAAGTTGCAGATATGTTATCTAGACCCATTATAAATGCATCTACTATACTTAAGCACAATCCTTTGTTACATGAGAGTTACGTTGAACAATATGCTCAATATATAGACTTTAAAGATGTATATGCAACTTTAAGTCAAGGAAAACGAGTAGAAGAATTGGATTATCATGTAAAGGACCAACTCTTATACCATTGTGGGAAGTTATGCATTCCACAAACTGAAAGAGTAAAGATAATTTAAGAAGCCCACACTTCTCTAATATTAGGTCACTCTGGGGTAAGTAAAACAGTTGCACAACTGAAAAGATTTTTTTATTGGCCAAAAATGAACGAGACAATTTCTATATATGTAAGAGGGTGTACTATGTGTGCTAAAAGCAAGCCCAACAATAGAAAACTAGGCTTGTACACTCCATTACCAGTTCCTTCTCACCCTTGGGGAAGTGTTTCCATTGATTTTTGTTGGAGGATTGCCTAAATCTAAGAAAGGTCATGATTATATGTATGTTGTTGTGGATAGGTTCAGTAAAATGTGTATTTTGATACCTTGTAATAAACAGAGTATAGCTGAACAAACTGCAAAACTGTCTTTTGAACATGTATGGGTTCATTTTGGTTTACCCACTTCCATTGTATCTGATCAAGACACCCTATTTGTGGGGAAGTTTTGGTCAAGTTTGTGGGAACTAATGGACACCAAACTGAAGAAAAGCACAACTTTTCATCCACAAAATGATGGCCAGACAGAAGTAGTTAACAGGATAGTGATCCAGTTACTCGGAGGATATTGCAGCAAGCATCCTAAGCTTTGGGATGAACATTTATGTTATGTGCAACATGCTTACAACATAGAAAAACATTCTTCTACATAGATATCTCCTTTTGAGACCTATTTTGGTTTCACACCAAGGTCTCCTTTAGATTTTGTCTTTGGTAAAGACACCACAGTTGAGGGACATAGTGATGTGGACAGGGCAACTAGGTTCATTGAAAAAATCCAAGAGATCCACCAGGTAGTACAGGAACAGCTGGAAAAGAGCCAATCAGAATACAAGGCAAGGCATGACAAGCATCGGATGGAGCATAGTTTCCAAGTTTGTGACAAATTCTGGCTGTATATCAGCAAGGATAGGATGTAAGGTGAAGGTAAAAAGCTAAAGCCTATCAGGTATAGACCTTTCAAGATACTTGAAAAATTGGTGAGAATGCTTTTCGCCTTGATTTACTAGCTTACATGCACATCTACTCAATCATAAATGCAGATTGCTTGAGATTGTTTGAACCTTCACTAATTGAAGATCCCGAAGAGCAGATCAATTGCCTTCTATTGATGACTTGCTACTAGAATATCTTAATGAATTGCAGAAAGACACAGTTCTAGACAGGAAGGTGAGGACGACGCGTAGAGGAGATGTTCAGTACCTCAGAATTGGGCTCAAGGGTTCAAAGCCAAGAAGTGCAAAGTGATAGAGATTGGACAAGTGAGATAATTGTACCCTCACTTAGTCGATGCTTGAAAACCAACTTTTGGTGGTCCAAAAGCATTTTTAGTGGGAAGGCCATGATCCGAATTAGATCCATGAAAATTATCAAAGTGCCATGACTATATCAAATCAAGACAGACTTCGAATTTATGAACAACGAGCTACCAGGAAGACCTCTGGATAGTGGCAGTTTGCAGCCAACAAGGAATGACAAGGACCTCGGTCAAAGCGCTTTGACTGAGGCCCATGGAGACTGCGTAGGAGGCAAACTGGCAGTTAGGAAGCCCAGATCGGGAAACAGAGGCCATTTCTGATGCATGATTAGCGCGTTTCTAGTTAAAACCCCTCGAAAAGGAAAAGCTCTGAGCCCTCGATTGAATGGGAAGCCGAGAAACTGTAGGGAAAGCGCTAAGGCAAAAGGCGGGTCCCGCGCTCCAAAACCGACGGTATATCAGAGGCATATTGGGCGGTAGGAAGATTTGGGTAGAGAATGAACGATTCCATTCATCGCATGATGTGTGTCCGGAGGATGAGAGAGAAAACTTCCTGTCATCGCAGGCTAATGGTCGAGAAAGTCAACCACGCGATGAGAGTGAACACTATAGGATCTAGGGGCTCCAGATCTGACGACGGAGATTGCGCCTGATGGGAAACCAGATTTGGCAGGGGAATTAAGCCGCAACATATAAAATTTTGAAGTCTGATTCGACCGTTGAGTTGGCAGATGAGCCATTCCATAGTGTAACTAAAATATTGAACCATTGAGGAAGAGCTGGCACAGTTCGTAAGAGGCCAAGTGGCCACCTCCCTGTGAGACATTGGTGATGACGCAGAGGTAAGGAACTCCAAGCGAAAAACAGCAGGCGATCCGAAGAGGTGGAAGAGGAAGCAAACAGTCAAGGAAAAATTTGCTTTAAGGCATGAACAGACAAAGAACAGTACAGAGAAGAGAAGGAAGAACCAGAGAAGGGAACGATGAAAAAGGACAAAAGATACAAAGAAGCAAGAAGCAGAAAACAGAGAGCTGAACTGACTTAAGGCAGCATCGAGCAGACAACAGGCTTGAGAGGTTCAAGCAATCCCTATGAGAATCTGTCGGGAATTGAGTACCACATTAGGCTCCTCCAGTTAAATACTAGAGAGGTTGAGAGTTGGTAAGGAGAGAGTCTGTGCACTCTAGTGGCTTGGGGAATCCAAGAACCACCCTACTAAGCATCCTCTATTTTAGGAGACTCAAGTTGAGCTCCTCACTATAAATCTTTGCTTTAAAGACACAATGAATGAAGGCCACCACTGAAAGCTGGACCAGAGACGTAGCCCTGGAGAATAGGGTGAACTCCTTATTAAATTGTTGTGTTCTTGTATTTTCTTACTGTGTTTCTCTTATTGTTTTCCATTTTCCAGTGTCTATGTATTTTGCAATCTGATCGATCTGTTGCCTAAGATAACATGGACACACACCAGCACATGAGTTTGTAATACCTTCATTCATTAATTAATTAACTGAGGTCACTCACGAGTGATTTTCAGATCAATATCGACCTCAACAACCATACTAACCTCCACCACAACCACAACCACAATTGACTTCTAAAGTAACTCATCCCCCTTGTAATGTTGAGATACAAAATTTTCAAGCATATATGATTTCTCCTCTTGATCTAAATTATATTCATCTTAAATCAGGAAGAGTATTGCAAAAATATTCACCTATATTCATTGAAGATAAAAAAAAAAAGGAAGAAATTCCTAATAGCATATATGACACAGTAAGAAGCAACCTCACCCTACTCCTATAGCAAAAATACCTTCTACATTGTTGGGTAATTTAGTTGTTAGTTAAATTACTTGTCATTAAATCATCAAACCCAGGGTTTGTGAACTTGCGAATTACACTTGCAAAATATATGCTAGGAATCAACTTTCAATTTCAAAAAGGAAATTCTACTTTGTTGAAAGAAAATTCAAGACCAAAATAAAACATATTCATGAAAAATGTATACGATGAGTATGCACACACTTTTTTTTTTCAAAATTCTCAAATTTAGAACTTGGAAAGCAACCCTTTAATCTATGAAATTGAAATGAAAATTGACATGAAGGTAAACTTACTTTATTGACATGAAAATAAATCTACTCTAGTGACATGAAATTAAATCTATGTTATCATTGGGAAAGTAAATCTATATTATCAACAGGAAAGTAAATCTATTCTAATGACTTGAAAATGAATTTGATCTATAAAGAAATAAATCCTTTTCTTTCTTTTTTGATGTGGTTCACGGACACCTTGGTCAATGGGTGGCACTACGTCCACGGAAAAATATGGGCTTATTGACCCCGAAGGGAATCTAGACCTACAGCCCACTAGCTAGGCCTAACCCCAAGGGCTTCGGGGAGAACGGACCTTGTGACCTCCCGATCAGTGAGGCACTGATTTTGACCAACTGAGCTAACCCTTGGGGCTAGAAAGAAAGAAATCCTATACTAAAAAAGCATTGAATTCTTAAACTATGAAATTTAAAGGCAACCTATTATGAAATTAGTGAGAGATCAATTGAAATTGCTAATGTGTGCATCGTCAAATTAGAATCAGTCATGAAAATCTATGAATATAAGAGCAAACCAATTGAAAAGGAAAATGAAAGAAATAATGCTTGACCTACAGAAGAACACAAATGGAATGAACATAAATGAATGTAAACAATTCATCTAATTAAAAGACTTAAAATGAATCATAAAAGAAACTAATATATCTTAAAAAAATGAAACATTAAAAAGCATCCCGTACTCATTAGGTGGTCATTTTGAAGTTCATGAGAGGTGAAAAGTTGAGAAAACTATTGATCAAACATCAACCATATCAAAGTGAACTACAATGATATTTATTATATCAATCATAATCATAGTGTCAATCATTAACATTCAAAACTCTGCATTGAAGCATGAGCATAGCTCCCAAAATTTTCACACCTTTTGAGAGGAGAGGGGACTCCTATTTATACAAAAACTAAGATAACTAACTCATAAATTTAGATCCACAAATCTCTCATGTGGTTACAACCATGTGTTGACATCTAGCAATTAACATCTCTTTATATCCTCTCACAAATCTCTCCTAGCTTTTATAGGAGACACTTATGAAAACTTCCATGATCTTTCTCCATGAATTGTGCTTGACCAATGATCTCCAACCTTCAAGAGTTTGAAGAGGAAATTCTAATTTGAGTCTTGGAGGCCAAATATGACTATTTTGGAATCTTCAAATATGCCTACACATGTCACAAAACTCATCCAAATTTTATATATAAGTGAGTACATGTTATTTTTATAATATTTAACCATAAATTCACTCAAAATACCAAAATAAATGTATTGCAAAATCATATTCCTAAACCCATATTTGATTATAAAGATGGTCTTAGTGCATGGTTATAGAGCTATGGAATATGGAAAATTTTGAAGCAAAGTCAAAGAAAAGAAGGTGAAATTAACAATATTTTTGAGACTCGACATACTCCCCAGCTAAAGTTGTTGCATGTCCTCATGAAACTTAGTAATTGATTATCATTGATTGTAGCCTTTTATGAGGTAGAATATTAATTCGTTTTGTGACTTTGAGATACTCTTCAGGACTTGCATATATTAAAAAGTCTTCTTTATCTAAAAGATACCTAAGTGGAAGCTCTTATGTTGGTTCTTGTATGGAAACCATTACTATTTCAAGTGTTGGTTCTTTTGTGACAACACTTTTCTTTTTCTATTATTAGAGATCTATAAATATCAATCAATCATTGTTCATAATTTTGAATCTTTTACAAAGCATATCCTTCTTTATAGAACCGAAAAAAAACAGCAACAACATTTAGTTGGGAGAAGCATGTTGGTCAAGAATGTATAAAGTTATGGAATATGGAAATGAAAAATGGTAATGAATATCATCCCCCTAGCTAAAGGTGTTTATGATTCTTGGAAAATTAGGAAATGAATTTTGCATGGGAAGATATCCAAATACATGTATTTTAGCATTCAAGGAATTAATTATTAAAGATTATAAAAAAACAAAACTTCACCTACCTGAAAAGTCAATAATTTATGCATGTGTAAGATCTTGGTTGTTACTACTGGATCATGGAATGTTATGTGAGAATCTGATATGCCTCTTCATCACTTGGTTGTATGAATAGTAGATGAAATATGAAATTGGAATCTTTGTGCCTTCTTATTGTTGGGACTGCTACTGAACTCTAAAATGGAATTTTGATTTATTGGAAAACTGCTGCAAGCCACTGGAATCATCTAGTCTTCATTCATATCTACATTGTGGCATAATTCTTTTCTATGTGATTAAATTTTATTGATGTCAAACATAGAAAGAAATTTTTGGATTACCAACCATTAATGAATGTCATTAATCAACACAAGACTACTCACCATTAATGTCAATGAGAGTCAAGATGTCAAAGTAAATCTTACTAGGTATGAATAAATGTGACTTAGGGTTACCCCTGCTTTACCCACTGTATGCATATACAAATGCATAATCACATTTGTCCCAGGTATTTAACTCCCAAAGGAGTCAAATCGGTGTTATTTATTAGTTCCTTTATATCGAAACTCAATCACCTCGCTTAAACCTTCTATCGGGACTTTAAAACCCTTAAAAACCTTAGTTTTAAACTTTCGCTAACCATTGATATCGATTTACGAGAACACGAGGGGATGTTGTTACGAAGAGCTAGGGTGTCAAGCTTCTGCAAGCGTTGAACTCCATGGAGGGGCGCAAAGGGGGGAGCTCCACTCCCTCCTACAGTCAGGTCATAGCCAACCGAGGTAAGAAACCGATATAAAATTCCAGAGGTCCTTCAGGAGAAGGAAAAAGGAACATTGAAGAGGAACAGGATTTGACCAATGCAAGGGAGGACAATAGAACAAAAGAAAATGAGGAAGAAGACAATAAACAAGAAGTAGAAAACAAAACACAAAAGGGGCCATGTAAACCTAAGGCTGAGGTCACACCCAGAGTAGTTTTAAATGATCCTGCTCTGCAGGTGCACAGGGACCACATGCAGACCTATGCTATCATTTGTAAATTCATGGAATTATGGCCCACAGAAAAGGTGCTACACACATGGATTAAATACCACTGGAAACCGAAAGGAGGAATAGACCTACATCTCAGGTCAAAGGGTTTCTTCATTGTGGTCTTTATAAATATTGAGGACAAAGACAAGGTGTTTGAAGGAGGGCCCTACTTCTATGCAGCTGTAGGCCTCTACGTCCGGCCTTGGATGATGAATTTTGTCCCGGAGCGAGAGAATTTCACTTCAGTCCTGGTCTGGGTAAGACTCTATTCCCTACCTCTAGATTACTGGCAAACTGAATCTTTATCTGCCATAGGAAATAAATTAGGGCGTTTTGTCAAAGCGTCTGAGGCCACCAGAAGGGGAAAATATACTTCCTTTGCACGAATATGTGTGGAGATGGATCTCTCTGGAGCTCTACCAGATGAGGTCATCTTGGAAGTTTTTGATGAAGAATGGGTGCAAACAGTAGATTATGAACATATTCCTTTCAAATGTCGCAAGTACCATGAACATGGGAACTTATTTAGAGACTGCCCTCTCAGTGAAATAGAGAACAAAAGTAAAGCCACCACAGTGAAAGACACTGAAAACATTCACAAAGTGGGATATAAAGAAAAAGGGGGCAAAAGGGGGCCAAAGAAACATCAAACAGAAGGGAAATAGGCCAGTCTGAACAGGTTCCAAGTACTAGAAGAAGAGGAAGAGACAACAAAGGTAGATCAGGTAATGGAAGGCAGCTCAGGGGAGAAGGAGAAAGAAGAAAATAGTGGGCAAACACAGGATATTAATAAATAGAAAGAGACTACACTGAGCAATTGAGAATTGGAAATGGACCAAGAAATGACCCAGAATGAGATGGAAATGGACGATCATGAACTGTAGGATATTCTTGATAGAGAACACCTAGATCTGGAAGGGTTCTTGAAACAGGGGACCATGGGAGGGGTAGACTCACCACCTCAAGAAGAGTTTAACATAGTACAACAGTTGTTCCTATGGAAAACTCAAGCTAAAGGGCTAAAAAGGCAAAGAAACCATGAAAGGTAGGGCAACGAAGGTGTGAAAACTATGAAAACCACACCAGGATTAGCTCCTAGAAATCCAGGAAGGAAAAGAGGCAGAAAAAAGAAGAATGAGTTATTGATGGAATGTGGAAAGCTAATGATAGATTCAGGTAAGATGAAAGATCTAAATAGCTACTCCTTTACAGATCTTTCATAATGAAGTTCACATCTCGGAATATCAGAGGTCTAGGAAGTAAAAGAAAACAAAGAATACTTAGCAATAGAATGAAACAAGAAGCTCCAGATATGATCTTTATCCAGGAAACTAAATGTTCCATTCAAAAAATAAAAGAAATACACAGTAAATGGCTCAATAAATATGAGTTTCTAGAAGTGAAAGCAGATAAAACAGCAAGAGGTATACTTACTCTTTGGAACCCCCAAAAGATTGGCATAATAGATGCTGAGGCATCTAGGAATTATTTATCAGTGGTTATTCAACTTATGGGAGACAGGGAGATTTATTTGATTACAAATGTTTATGGCCCCCAAAGACCAAATGATAAACTCAGGCTTCTAGATTCTCTTGTGGAACTAAGAGATAGACATGCAGGAGTACCATGGATCATGGGTGGGGACTTCAACATGATCAAATCACTATCGGAGAAAAAAGGTGGAACCAAAAATTTAAGCAAAGACTCTATAGCATTTCAAACTTTTATAGACAATATGAAGCTAGTTGACATTGATATCTGTAATGGCCTCTTTACATGGAACAATAAGAGAGGAGGAGAGTCTCAAGTAGTCTCAAAGTTAGACAGATTCATAATCTCAGAGGACCTTATGCTCACAGATAAGGAAATGGCAGTGAGAATTCTCCCCTTTGGAGGCTCGGACCATTGGCCTGTAAAACGTGAGGTTCAAGGCATCTACACCCCCAAGAATAGACCTTTTAGATTTGAGTATATTTGGCTCACCCACCTAGATTTTATCAACAACATTGCAAAATGGTGGACAAAAGATCTGCATATTCAGGGTACAAGAATGTTTCTGCTACACAAAATACTAAAACGCATCAAGCTCAGACTCAAAGATTGGAACAAGAATGAATTTGGTAATATTTTTGAAAAGAAAAAGGTTGTTGAAGATAAAATGCAGGAACTCAATCAAGCCCTTATCACAGATGGCTTTAATAGAGTTAGAAATGATTAAGTCACCAAGAATCATCAAGACTGGGAGAACTTATGTAAACAAGAGAAGATATTTTGGGGACAAAAATCAAGAGTTCAATGGCTAAAAGAAGGGGAGCGAAACACTAGGTTTTTCCATAGATCCACCATGGTGAACAAGTCTCATAACAGGATCTCATCGATCAAGGATGCCGGAGGTCAACTACTCAATACCCATGAAGATATAGAGGTTGTGTTGGTTCAACACTTTCGAAGTATTGCAGAGGAGACCATTTTAGAAAGAGCTCATTTTATCAGGGACTTAACAAGGTACATACCTAAGCTAGTAACAAGAGAGGATAATTTCAATCTCAATAGGCCGGTGACTAAATAGGAGGTTAGTTAGGTCATCAAAGAAATGTAGAATGGTAAAGCACCATGCCCTGATGGTTTTAATGTGGATTTCTTTAAAGATTGCTAGAACATTGTCAAGCAAGATATTCTGAATGTCATGGAGGATTCCCAGATGAATAGAACCATTTTGAAGGTGCTCAATACATCCTTCATCTCTTTGATCCCCAAACAGGACATTGCTCTGACTCTAGACAGATTTAGGCCCATAGCTTTGTGCAATGTGGTGTACAAGATTATATCCAAAGTTATAGCCAACAGACTCAAACCCCTTCTTCCTACTCTAGCTTCTGTGGAGCAATCAAGATATGTGGAGGGTAGAAAAATTCTCAATAACATCATTCAAGCGCATGAGGTGGTTCATTCAATGTTAAGCAATAGGAAGGCGAGAATGATATGCAATTAGACCTTGCCAAAGCTTATGATAAGTTGAATTGGACCTATATTAGGAAGGTCCTTCTAGCCTTTGGATTTGACCATAACTGGGTAAGATGGGTAATGGCCCTGGTAACTTCTTCTAGCTTTTCTATTCTTGTTAATGGTTCTCCATACAAGACTTTTACTCCTTCAAGAGGCCTCAGGCAGGGAGATCTGCTCTCCCCCTTTCTCTTTATCCTCATGATGGAAGGACTTGGTCGAACTATCAAGCATGCTAAAGAAGTGGGTAACATCAAGGGTCTCCAACTCTCTAAGACTGGGTAGGCTTTGACCCATCAACAATTTGTTGATGACACCATGCTACAAGAGCGTTTGGGAACCGATGATTAATAAGATGCAAGATAAAACCCAGAAATGGACTATTAGATCTTTAAACTTGGCAGGCCGATTGGTGCTTAGAAAAGTTGTACCTCAATCAATCCCCATCTTCATGCTTTCAGCCCTTCCATCTCCAAAAGGAGTTTTGCAACAATTTAGAACCATTCAAAGAGACTTTCTTTGGGGTAAGGGGGAGGATAGAAATAAATGGGCCTTGGTAGCCTGGGATAAGATTTTCAAACCTAAAAACCACGAAGGTCTTGGACTAGATGATCCGGAAGTGCTAAGCAAAGTTTTAGGGGCAAAATTATGGTGCCATTGGGTAAAAGATACAAAGGCTCAATGGGATCATATTTGGAAAGAAAAATATGCCAGAAATTGGCAAGATAATGATCACATAAGGATGACTGGCATCATAAAAGGCTCCTACATCTAGAATAAAGCCTGGGAGAATAGAGGCTTAGTGCAAAAAAATAGCTTCTAGGAAATCAGAGAGGGAGATCTTGCTTTGTTTTGGGAGGATAAATGGCAAAAAGAACCTACACTGCTAAGAGAGGACTTTGTGGACCTCAAGAAAGAAACTGATACCAAAGGGTTACTTAGGGTAAAATATTTTTGGGATCAAACCAATACTGAAGGAAAATGGAGAACCTGGAAAAATATGGAATACATGGATGATAGCCCCTTGAAAGCAAAAGCTGATGCACTCCTGACAATGTTGGACCAAAGGAAAATTCTAGTTTTAGAGGGGCATGACCAACTTAGATGGGGCAACAATAATGAAGGTGCCTTCAATCTTAAGGAGGAAAAGCGCATAATCCTGGAGCTGGATTCCAATGAACCGATAGGGTTTGGCAGAACCTATGGAGGCATCAAGGATGGATGAAAATCAAACTCTTCATGTGGCAGGTACATCATAAGAAAATTATGACTTGGGAAAACATTCAGATGAGGGGTGTTCTGGGACCTTCTAGATGCCAACTTTGTGAATCCCAAGAGGAAATGGTGGAGCACCTTCTCAATAATTGCATTTTCACCTCCAGGTTGTGGGATGCTTTTGCCACAGTTTTCAAACAGACAGATAGGGACAAAGGAATCATTATCAATACCCTTAATAATTGGAAAAGAAACTTCTCTGATTATGAAATTCTTCACTCAGCTTGGGCTTTAACTCCAAGCTTCATAATATGTCATGTCTGGAAAGAGAGGAACTACAGAATCTTCAAAAATGAAAAAAGTTCCTCCCAACGCATTATTGCATAGATATTAAGACATCTTAAGGAGACGGTGGGAAATTTAGTGCGAACTTCCCCAAAGAATCCACCTTCAGAACCTGAAATGCAGATACTTCTTCAGTTGGGTATGCAGGGGGCTTGTACCATAGGGCATGGATAGGAAGGTTAAGAAACCAGTCAATAAGCCAGACTACTGGCATCCTCCCCCTCAAGGTTTTTTGAAATGCAACATTGATGGGGCCTCAAAAGACAACCCGGGTATTGCTGGTTATGGAGGGGTGTTAAGGGACGAAAATGGCTGCATCCTTTTTATTTTTCATTGCCATTTGGGAAGAGCTACAAACAATATGGTAGAATTAATGGCACTTGAGCAATGTTTAGAAATCCTGAAGCAAGACAATCTCCAGAATATAATAATTGAAGTTGATTCTGAGTTAATCATTAACTCGGTCAAGAGAATCTGTTGTGGCATGGAGCCAGAAAAAGTCTCAAGACACTAGAGGCTGCTTCAGGTCTTTCAAAGGATTCAGTTTCACCTTTTGTGCTTGTGAACCATGAGTTTTACTCATGTGCGAAGGACGGCAAATAAATTGGCGGACATTCTAGCCAATCAAGGGGTGCTCTGCACTAAAAGCAGGGTCAAGTTGAGTTGGCAAGAGATGCCTCAGAATAGATTGAGGGAGCATTTTCTCAATCAGGTGGATGAGGACAGAACATTATTTCGAAACAGAGTTGCAGAGACGGAATCTAGTTGATTCGGATTCAATATGAAGTATTATTTCAGAAGTGATGTTACAATTGGGATGCAGGTATTTGTCTGCCTCCTCAGCCTAGGTAAGCACAAACACAGAAGTCTCAGGTGGAAGTGGCTCGGCAAACAATGGTTCTCGGATGACCGGATGGAGAACATCAAGAATGATAAGAAGATTTTCATCTTCCTTTGGTTCAAGCGCCTAAGGAGTTGGGATCGTGCGAGGGACTGCAGTCCCGGCTTTCTCAGCAGACTCAAAACCCCCACATTACTTCTCGTGGTGTCTACCACCCTCGGGGTGGTTTCTGGTTTTTTGCATGCCCTTAAAGCTGGGAGCGGTTTTTCAAAGTTGGGAGCAATTCCACTCACCACGCAACACGTGGCCAAGGTTGGGGAGAGAATAATGCCCTCATCGCACGGTAATTCTCTGTGCTTTTTGTTCATGCAATATGATCCTCTGCCATTGGATCAGGTGAGGAGAACCAATGGTCATGGAATAGCGTGCATGTTGGTGGGTCCAAGTCTTCTACCGTGCAGTGGGTCACAAGGTGATCGGGATGGCCATTCATGCATTGTTTATTTTGGATTTGAGTTACTTCAGGTCTATTGTTTGGGTCTTTAGGGCCTAGTTGGCGGGTTTTTTATTTTAGTGAGGCTTTTACCTAGGGCTAAAAGGTTTAGCCTATGGTTGTTTGTATTTTATGTAATTTTACCCTTTGATCATTTTGAATAGAAGGCGTGACTCTTGCATTAGCAAAAAAAAAAAACTTTCGCTAACCCTTTACCCATATATATATAACCTTCCCCTCTTAACATTGATTACACATATATTTACACACAAAACCTTTCATCGGCACTATTTTCCTTTATAACCCATTTACAAAGGAGTTATACACAAAACACACCTTTTTCCGTCTTAGTATGGCCTCTGCATAGATCTCGAGGTTACCTTTATCACAATAGGGGATCACTCCTCCGCGAGCACACACACACACACACACACACATATATATATATATATATCATCACCCCTTCACCTTCAATATGTGACAATCAGAACGATAATATATGTTTTAGCTTTAAAAGATTCAACACAACGCTTTAACGCAAATACATGGAACACACAGGAAAACTTGCTCCGAACACATATAGCAGATCTCAAATATTATACACTGGCCACTATCACTCCATTGGATCTACACCTTCCAACCATTCTTTAGCGCTGCTCCAATCGCCCCGACCTCCAACCGTCGATCAGTGCTTTATCACTATCGACATATCGGCATATCCACTGTTTGACCTCTTCCACTTGAAACCGCCGATCTGATATGCCTTACGGACCCGATAAGATTATCGATTACGTTTGATAAGATTTTGGGTCTAGCTATCAAATCACAAATCGCTCTTTTGCCCAAGGTTCATTCTTCCCTTTGGATGATTGCGATGCGACCTTCTGGTTTCGACTTGATCTCAATCGTTTATCTTTAAGATCCAACGGTTGCTATGCAACCATACTTCACTTCTCCACTACTCTATTTACTTATGTTTTTATGCTATTTCTTCAATTTCCCTTTGTGGTTCAGGTTTCTTCAAAAAGTTCTCGTCCTTCTACTCTCTTGCTGCATGACTCCCTTCTGAGCTTTCCTTTGTGGGTTTCCTTAACCATTATCATTCCAGGACTTTATCTTGGTCCTTCGAATGGATTCAAAGATCCATTTCAATCCTCTGTCTTTTTCTTCTCCACTGTTCTCTGCCTCGACTCTGCCTGCATACATAAGCTATGCATATCTCTGATTACATCATTCAATACTCAAAAATACACACTTACACTCAAGATCGAATTCTCTGTATCTAAATATAAAACAAATGGTTACACATTGAGGCTTTGCCTCTTAGGCTTGATCTTCATATCAATGGCCTCTTCCTCTCTTGCCCGTAGGATTACCATCGCACTCTCCCTGGCTGGCTAGCTGGCTAGCTAACCTCTCCAACATTTCTCTTTTTTTCTTTTCAATACATCATTAGCAGTTTCTTTACAGTTGAGGAACTATTCCTCAATTACTTTTCAGTTGCTCAACAGTTTCTTCAAACTAATTCCTAACTAATCCTAACTTGATCTGCTTTCCTAATTTAAAACTAATAATGGCTGAGCCAGCCTTAATTTTAAATGAACCACTAAATATATTCCCTATCTACACTTGCTAAGAGTTAAAAATTGTTTTACATGAAATTTTACAATGGCCCCTTCTTGGCTAACGTCTAGACCTTTAGGTTCGACTAGGTACTTCGAGCTTGATCTTTGAGATTTCATGCTCCTGCATCAGACTCCCAAAGTTGAAAAAATTCATGATCTCCTGATCATGTGCCTTCATACGTTAAATGGAAAACGTCTAGGGTCCCAAACTTTTGTTTGTTGTTGTCCATAAGCTTCACTATTTTCATCTCTCTTTGGTTGTAACCTTCCAGGCTTCCACACCTTATGTTGTAGTGCTCCGCTTTCTTTACCTTCAACATTCTTCACCCTCCATCCAAATTTACAATGGATTACTTGCTTGGCTCTACTGTAGATTTTCTTAGGTACTTGCATAAAATCCCATAGTTCATCTATGGCCTCTTGCAGTTCAATCTTCTGTTAATAACAAATCTTGCTTTTATTACTCTGCCACTGCATCTCACTACCTGTTGTCCTTTCATATTTAAACTGATGATTACTTCCTTCATCTTTTTCTGCTTCAACTTCTATTATTATTCTTGAGATTGCTCCAAATACCGCTGTAGATATTGCTACCACCCAAACTTCCTGAGTATCTTTGAAGTTATCTTCCTCTGCAATATCCAATTGCGGCTCCTTGTCTGCAAATTTACTTTCAAAAAGTAAACTGCTCTCCAATTCCCTGACTGCAATAACATATTCGCTCACATTACTCTGTATATTAGTTAACATCACATAGTTTAGCAAAATAATATCTACTTTTATCTCACTCAAAACTTGAGACATTCTTCTGTCAATGTCTGCAATCCCTTTCTCATGCTCAAATGCTTCCAGCAAATAGTTCAGCAATTCACTTTCTACCTGATTCCTTTCAAACACCTCATCATTATGCTGCTTATCAATTCGAGCATAAAACTCCTCCTTTTCTTTGACAACAATCCATAGTTGTCCTTCAGCTCCTTGACTAATCCTGGTTGTCAGTTAAGTCTCCTTCAGTTCTAAGACTGATTCTTCTTTAGCATGAGACATATTTGTCCCATCCTCCTATACATTTCTATTCTTCTCTTTGTCACTATTACGTGACACTTTCATCTGTCCTTCTGGGCTAACTGAATCTTCCTCATTCACATCTCTACCTATGAATTCTTCACAAAACCTCATTTCTTCATCAAAATTACTAAAACTTAAATCATTTACCTGAGATCTCAATTCATGGCTTGACTCAAACTCTCTTAACAGATTTTCTAACAATAAAATCTCTTTGTTAGCTTCTTCAAGTGTTAAATTTGTATGCTTGACATCTTCCTTCTCTTCTGCAGTATGCTGAAAAGAAATATTCTCCCCCAACTATGTATAAGCTTCCTTATGAGACCTTATTGTCTCATCCTTCTTCTTTAAAACAGAATTCAAATTTTGTCTCTCCTTTTCCTCTTCTTTAACAATACCCAAATATCGTCCATCATCCTATATTACATCTGCAAACATACACAAATTGTTAATTTCAAAAGCATAAGGCTCAATAGCCTCAACTAATGTTTTGGATATCATTTCTCCATCTTCAAGTTCACAAGGAACTTGTTCTTCTCTAGAAACTTTGTTTTGTTGTAGTTCAACTCCTTTGAGCTTCTCTGACCTCAATTGAACATCCATTATCTGCTCAAGCTTCCTAAGCTCCTCTATTAACTGAGTATTCACCTATTTCTCTCTCTTCTTTTGTAGCCTATTCCATTTTATCTTCTTTCTCATTATATAACCATACCTTTGGTCTTTCCCTTTCCTTTGTAATAGTTCCATCGGTACTTCAAGATGGACTCTTATCTCAACCTTCTCCCTCTCATATTCTTCATCAGTCAACTACTTCCATATGCCATTTACCTTGGCATCTTCTTTCTTCACTTTTCTTCTGCTATGGTCTTCCTCAGAACCTTTGTTATGACCATCAGTAGTCATCTTCTTCTCCAATTTCATGAGTTCCTCACTCATTTACTATGAGCTGCATTAAAGCCTCTGCAACAGTAATTCCTCCTTGTTGCAACTTACCTCACCAAGCTTTCCTTTGTACTTGGTCTTTTGACAAGCACTTGGTTCTCTATCTCTGGAACCTCTTTTAAGCACTTCTCTCTACTCCTTCTAGGCTTCAACTTATCTGCACCTTAGAGAACACAATTGTGCTCTTGTATTTCAATCACAACTGAAATACTAGGTTCTGGCCACACTCTCTTAGAAACCCTTACTGGCTTCCTTCATCACTGCTCTTAAGGCTGTGATATTCTTGATGAGATGCTTCACTAATTATTGTTACCTTCATATCAATGATATTTAAAATAAAGACCATTCCCAAGCTTTCAAAAGCTTGCTTCTCAGTTCCCTTTTGATAATACTCTTATCCTCTCTATCCAACCTTCAATTGGATTCTTCGGGTTCACTGCTACTTTTTTTCCAGAGTCTTTCATTCACTTTGTTCCTTAGAACACATACAATTTTCCTTGTTTGTATGTTGCTATCAATCTTTAATCTGTCGTTAACCTGTAAAATTCAAACCAGAGTTAACATAAAACACTACCTGCATGATTTCACAAGGCAGTTTGCTTCCACTCTTCAACATTCAAATGGATCTTCATTCTTCCTAAGAAATCAACCATCGCTTTGTTAGATTTTACTGTCTAAATTTCCTTTCTACATTTGCCTCCACCTTTTCAGATTTATAATCTGATTTCTTTTCCTCTATAGACCTCCTCTTTGTCTTCTTTCTTCAAAAAACATAACCTGCTAAGTTTCCTCAAAAAGCTTTAACTTAGCTCTAATACCAATTGACGCAAGGTTACCCCTGCTTTACCCACAGTATGCATATATAAATGCATAATCACATTTGTCCCAGGTATTTAACTCTCAAAGGAGTCAAATATTCAACTATCAATGGTTAAGGCCCTATTCATCAGTTCCTTTATAATGAAACTCAATCACCCCGCTTAAACCTTCTATCGGGACTTTAAAACCCTTAAAAACCTTAGTTTTAAGCTTTCTCTAACCCTTTATATATATATATATATATAACCTTCCCCTCTTAACATTGGTTACACATATATTTACACACAAAACCTTTCATTGGTCGCTATTTTCCTTTATAACCCATTTACAAAGGAGTTATACGCAAAACGCACCTTTTTTCTATCTCAGTACAGCCTCTGCACAGATCCCGAGTTTACCTTTATCGCAATCGGGGATTGCTCCTCTGCAGCACACCACAAATATATATATATATATATATATATATATATATATATATATATATATATATAGATATTAGATATATATATTATATATATATATATATATATATATTGTATATATCAACACCCCTTCACCTTCGATATGCGACAATCGGAATGATAATATATGTTTTAGCCTTAAAAGACTCGGCACAACACTTTAACGCAAATACATGGAACACACAGGAAAACCCTCTCTGAACACTTATAGAGGATCTCAAATATTATACACTCGCCATTATCACTCCATCGGGTCCGCACCTTCCAACTATTCTTCAGCGCTGCTCCAATCATCGATCAGTGCTTTATCGCTATCAGCGTATCGACATATCCACTGTCTAACCTCTTCCACTTGAAACCGCCAATCCGATATGCCTTACGGACCCGATAAGATTATCGGTTACATTTGATAAGGTTTTGGGTCTGGATATCAAATCGTTAATCACTCTTTCCTTTGCCCAAGGTTCATTATTCCCTTTGGATGATTATGATGCGACCTTCTGGTTCTGACTTGATCTCGACCGTTGATCTTAAAGATCCAACGGCTGTTGTGCAACCATACTTCACTTCTTCACTACTCTGTTTACTTATGTTTTTACGCTATATCTTCAATTTCCCTTTGTGGTTCGGGTTTCTTCAAAAATTTCTCGTCCTTCCATTCTCATGCTGCATGACTCCCTCCTGAGCTTTCCTCTGTGGGTTTCTTTAACCACTATCATTCCAGGACTTTACCTTGGTCCTTCGAATGGATTCAAAGATCCATTTCAATCCTCTGTCTCGTTCTTCTCCACTGTGCTTCGCCTCGACTCTGCCTGCATACATAAACTATGCATATCTCTGATTACATCATTCAATACTCAAAAACACACACTTACACTCATGATCAAATTCTCTATATCTAAATATAAAACAAATGGTTACATATTGAGACTCTGTCTCTTAGGCCTGATCTTCAATATCATTGGCCTCTTCTTCTCTTGCCCGTATGCTTACAATCGCACTCTCCCTGGTTGGCTGGCTGGCTAGCTCACCTCTCCAACCTTTCTCATTTTTTCTTTTCAATACATCATTAGCAGTTTCTTTACAGTTGAGGAATTGTTCCTTAGTTACTTTTCAGTTTCTCAACAATTTCTTCAAACTAATTCCTAACTAATCCTAACTTGATCTGCTTGCCTAATTTAAAACTAATAATGGCTGAGTCAGCCTTAATTTTAAATGGACCACTAAATAGATTCCCTATCTACACTTTCTAAGAAATAAAGATTGTTTTGCATGAAATTTTACAATGGCCCCTCTTGCCTAACTTCTAGACCTTTAAGCCCAACTCATTGCTTCAAGCTTGATCTTTGAGAGCCAATGCTCCTGCATCAAAATGAGTTGATGTTGAGTCACCTAGAAGGTCCAGCAAATAGGGGACATTGATGTATTCCCACTATTCATTGGCAAGATAACTTGTCATTAGGGCATGTAAGCCTCAAGGTACTAAAAAGAAATCTAGTCTCAAACCTAGATAATGTGCTGAAGTCGATGGGTCAAGACTTTCTAGAAGGAGGGCCTTAATGAATCCCTCATCATCTAACATGAGTGTAAAATAATAATTTAAAGGACCATAGATGAAATATTTGCATTTATGAAGCATGTTCTATTTGGAAAAAAGGAAAAGGACAATAAGGTAATTCAACATTGTAAGTGAGTTGAATGACATTATTCATGGCTTAGAGATGAAATGTAAGTGAGGCAGAAAAATGTGAAATTTGCAAAAGGAAAATGGTTTTGCAGTCATGATCTAGTGGTAAGAAGATGGAAATTCATGGATGGATTGTACTCTTAGAAAGAGGAAAATGAATAAGTAGCAATGGGACTATGGATGTGATTTGATATAGACTATGAACCTTTATCATCCTGGAACTTGCAAAAGCTTAGCACTAATATGCAATAAAACATAAGGTTCTCAAAGGAGAGAGGTAATCAATCTCTCTTCATACCATGTATACGCAATAAATTCATAAATAGTGCTAATAAAACAAATTCAAGGAAGATAAATAAAAATGAAATGCATTTTTTACCTATCGGGAAGGGATACATTTTGGACTACCCATAAGTATTTTGTCGATAATTTCTTCGTTTAATATCGAATTTCAATTATTCAAAAACTAGGATAAAGAAAATTCATATCAGAAACATGTTTTTAATGATTTAATTCTTTTTCCAAGTCCAATAGTTATAAAATCCATAAAAGTGACTATTTTTTATTATCTCAAATGCTAATGAAAACTATTCCATTGCGTAGAACTCATCAATATCTTTCCTATGATGCTTGAATAACATCAAACGGACATCATATTAGAAAGTTATGGTCGTTTGAAGTTTTAGAAAAATAATAAAAATAGAGGCATGGATGCCATGTGACAACTCCAAAAGGTGTCATGTGGAAGTACGATGTTGATGTGGACGTTGACTTGGTAGGTTGTGGATTGTTGACTAGATAGGTTGATGTGGTGAATTGTTGGATAGTTGAAACCAATGATATGCTACCACATGGACCAATTCAGTGTCACCACGTGGCATCGAAATTGTTGTCTAATTAAGGGTTGTCAAAATTGTTGAATAGATAACAAAATTTGGCCTCTATTGGATTTGAACTCATGACCTCTCTTTTACAAATTCATAAACTTGCCAACAAAGCACAATTCAAATTTGTGAAATAAAAGCCATAAAAACTTTATTTAAATTTAAAAATATTAACCATTTGATAAAATGACTAATGAGGCAACAATTTGATAAAAGCACCGCAAAATAACTCTAGGACACTTGTCAATCAATTTCATGCCACCAAAATCTTTGATTTTCAATTGAACTCATGCTCTTGCCAAAAACACGGATCTAATAACCAAGCCAAAACTTACAATTCACAAAATTTTTATTATTACAGACTGAAAGCATGGAGAAAATCTGGCCCCTCTCTGCCAATATTTTATTAACTGAGGTTGGTTTTTTTGCCCATGGTCGTACTTAGGTGCCCTCTCGTCCTGCATTGTGCGTTGGTCTAGTGGGAGTCGTGGCCGGGAGGTATGTGTTGGGCCTCGACGGCTTACACATATGCATTTGGTCGACCTTAAGGTTTCGCCTCACGATTATGCGTGGGCCTTGCCTTTGGCTTGGCCTAATGCTATGCGTAGGCCAAAGCCTTATTGGCCCAAAGCAAAACGTAAAAGTCTTTTTAAAAAATATTATAGTAATGTTTTTTAATATTTTTTAATTAATTTTTATTATTTATTTTTTATTAATTTTTATTATATTTTTAATTATTTTTTAAATAATTTTTATTTTCTAATATTTTTTAATTATTTTGGTTTTTTTAATGAATTTTATTTAAAAAATATTTATTACTAATTTGAAAATAAAAATAAAAATAAAAAAAATTATTTTCTTTGTAGAATTGAGGCTTCTGTGATCCATTCTATTAAAAGAAGATTTCGGCGTAAATCACATAAGGTAAGACATTTGCCGACGCGTTTCGAACCAACCAGTGTGGTTGGTTCGAAACGCGTCGGCAAATGTCTTACCTTATGTGATTTACGCTGAAATCTTCTTTTAAATTATTTTCTTTTTAATTCTATTTTTATTTTATAAATTTTAAACTATTTTTTTTTAATTATAATTAAGACCTTTCTCTTTTTAAGTGATTTGGAAATCAAAATTTTTAAATAATTTTTTAGAATAAATAATGAAATTAGATCTCCTAGCCATTTTTCACATGTATGATTTTTATTACAAAATTTCAAAGCTAACTTATTCAATTTTTCCTTTCTGATCTTCTGAGTCTCACAAGGCTCAAGAAGAGAGCATACTCATGTGTTTTATTAATTCTTTATACATTTGAAATCTGGAAAATAAAGTAAGAAGAATTGATCTCAAACCTCAAATTTAACTCTCTAAACTCCACTTGTTCTCCTTCTTCATAAACATCCCTTTTATTGTACATTTTCCTGCCAATGGTTAGTAAATAAGGTGGTTCTTATTGCACCACCAAATTAAAATTTCCAAAAAAATAATGAAATCAAATGTCGAAACAAAAATTTCAAAAACTCAAAAACTTTACCAAGCTTGGTTTTATTTTCTTATTCATAAAAGTTTTTTTTCAAGTATATGATATTTCCAATGAAGCCATTTACAAATCAAGCTCTCTAGTATGCTCACATCCAAATTTGAAAAATATACCTCAATATTCATTAGGACATGAGAAACCAACTATGCATTTGGATTTGGTGCTAGGATTTGTTGAAGAATGGAATAATGTTGTGGCGTTATCATTTTTTGGAACCAATATTCAATGTAGCCTTTGCTCTCCAAAAATTGTTTGTTCATCATTCTAGGTCTTCTATCCATAAAAGGATTAGTGTTGAAACTCTTATAATACAAAAATTGATTGAAATTTTTGCATCTAAATGATTTTGAACATGAATTTTAATTATGCATCTAAAAATGAATGCAACTAAAAAAAATGAGATTGAAGCTAAAAAGGAATTCTAGATTGAAAGTCAACCCCTATGTTACTTCGTAGGCAACATCGCCAAAAATGTTGGGTAATTTAATTGTTAGTTAAATTACTTGTCATTAAATTGTCAATCCTAGGGTTCGTGAACTTGCGAAGTACATTTGCACAATATATGCTAGGAATTAACTTTCAATTTTAAAAAGGAAATTCTACTTTTTTGAAAGAAATTGCAAGACCAAAATAAAACCTATTCGTGAAAAATGTCTAAGATGAAAATGCACACACTTCTTTTTTCAAAAGTCTCAAATTCGGAACTTGGAAAGCAATCTTTTAATCTATGAAATTGAAATAACAATTGACATGAAAGTAAACTTACTCTATTGACATGAAAATAAATATATTCTGGTGGCATGAAGGTAAATCTATGTTATCAAGAGGAAAGTAAATATATCTTGTCAACATAAAAGTAAATCTATACTAATGACTTTAAAGTAAATTTAATCTAAAAGTAACAAATCCTATACTATGAAAGCATTGAATTTTTAAACTATGAAATTTAAAAGCAACCTATCATGAAAGAAGTGAGAGATCTATTGAAATCACTAATGTGTGCATTGTCAAATTAGACTTATTCATGACTATCTATGAATCTAAAAGCAAATAAATTGAAAAGCAACGAGTCTATAACATGAAAAAAATAATGCTTGACCTGCAAAAGAACACAAATAGAATGAGCATAAATGAATGTAAACAATGCATCTAATTAAAATATTTTAAGTGAATCGTAAAAGAAACTAATCTATCTTAAAAAAATAAAACATTAAAATGCATCTCATACTCATTAGGTGGTCATTCTAAAGTGCATGAGAGGTGGAAAGTTGACAAAACTATTGATCAAACATCAACCATATCAAAGTGAACAACAATGGTATTCATTACATCAATCATAAGCATCGTGTCAATCCTTAACATTCAAAACTCTACATTGGAGCATGAGCATAGCTCCCAAACTTTTCACACCTTTTGAGAGGAGAAGACACTCTTATTTATACAAAAACTAAGATAACTAACTCATAAATGTAGATCCGCAAATATCTCCTAGATCCACAAATATCTCATGTGGTTACAACAATGTATTGACATCTATCAATTATCATCTCTTCATATCCTCTCACAAATCTCTCCTATCTTTGATAGGAGACACTTATGAAAACTTCCATGATATTTCTCTATGAAATGTGTTTGACCAATGATATCAAACCTTCCTCAAATATTCAAGAGTTTGAAGAGGAAATTCGAATTTAAATCCAGGAGGTCAAATATGATTGTCTTGTAAGATTCAAATATGCCTACACATGTCAGAAAACCCATCAAATTTTTATATATAAGTGAGTACATGTTATTTTTCTAATATTTAACCATAAATTCACTCAAAATACCAAAATAAATGTATTGTAAAATCATATTCCTAAACCCATATTTGATTATGAAGATGGTCTAGTGCATGGTTATAGAGTTGCGTAAGATGGAAAATTCTTAAGCAAAGTGAAAGAAAAGAAGGTGAAATGAATGATATTTTGGAGACTCAACATACATCTTCTCAAAATCCACCATTTCTAAAGAGATTGAAAATAGATAAATATGTTTAAAAAAATGATTTTATCATATTATTCTATGTTAGATGAGCTATAGAATATTTCTATTAAATTTTTTGCATTACAAGCAATAAGAGACATTCCCATACATGAAAAAATAATAAGGGAATTATGTATTAAAAAACTAGGAAGAAAAAGAAAAGGCCCTCCAAAAGTTCAACTTATTGGAAAACTAGCAAATATCATGATGGGAAAGACTTACATATAAATATTTCTAGATCTAGGAATTCCCATCATGAAAACCAAAAGGTGTACTAGAAGATATCCTTGTGTCCTTAACTTCTTTGGAATACCCAATTGACTTTATGTACTTACACCAAAAACCAATCTGGGTGGTCGTCCATTAATATTAGTTATGCCTTGGTTAGCCAAGGCCAATGCATTTACTAGTTGTATATCTGGTGATCTGGCAATACAACAAAGAAGTTTACAGTATATCCTACAGCTAAAGAAATTACTAAATTTGAAGATAATGAATCGATTGATGATGAAAATGAACATGGAGACATATAACCTATTCTAAAAATATCATAAGCAAGATGATGAAAAAAATTAGATGATAAATTTTATAAATAATTATGATTTTTCTCATTATCTTGGAAAATAAAATTATCATATGAATATCTTAGAAAAGGATTTTTAACAAAATTGTAAAATAGAGGATTTTTTATTATATCATTTCATGATATCACTAAATTTTATGGAAAATTCTGGTAATATTCTTGTAGAAATTAATCTAGATATAACTTTAAACATTAACATTAACTTGGAATAATCTCAAAAAGGATATATTAACAATGATGTTGTAAAAACATTCCTCTATTTTTGCAAGGGAATATACATATATCAAAGTAATTAATCACAATACTTGTATGCATCACACACACACACACACACACACACACACACACACACATATATATATATATATTATACAACCTCAAATAAGGATGAATCCTAATTTAAGGAAAATTTAAAAAGAAGAATTGCAAAAACTATTAAATGAGAACTTTATTTATCCGATTTTGGAGAGCCAGAGGGTTTAACAATTATATATTGCAATAAATAAGAATGGTAATCTGTGAGTCTACATAAACTATAGAGAATTAAATAAAGATCGTCTTCCACTTCCTTTTATTGATCAAGTTTTAGATAACAGGGAAGAAATATTTTTTTCTTGATGGTTTTAGTGGTTAAAATCAAATTCAAATAGCAATAGAAGATCAAAATAAGACTACTTTCACATGTCCATGGGGAACCTATCCTTATAGAGTACTACCTCTTGGAGTATGCAATGACCTTGCTACATTCTAGATTATAGTACTAGGTATATTTTCTAAATTGATCCATGATTGTGTTGAGGTCTATAAGGATGGTTTCATGGTTTATGAATTTTTTTTTGAAGAAGCTCTATAAAAACTCAAAAAATTCCTTATAAGATGCTAAGAAACTAACCTTTATTTAAGTTAAGAAAAATATTTTATGATGTTTTATGAAGGTAATGTTTTGGGACATTGTATTTCAATTAATGGAATTGAAGTTGATTTGGAAAATGTTGAGTTCATTCTCAAACTTTTGATACCTAAGTCCCAATGGGATGCAAGAAGTTTCCTTGGATATGCATGCTACTACAAAAGATCCATTGAAAATTTTAAGAAAGTAGCTTTGCCACTTTTCAAATTTCTTACTAAAGATTTTAAATTGTATTGGAATTCTTGATGTCAATTAGCTTTTGATTCTTTAAAACAAAAACTTTTTGAAGAACCTATTCTAGGAGGGCCAAATTAGTCCCTCCCATTCCATATCTCTACAAATTCTTCGGATACAGCTCGATGGGGTTGTACTTGGACAAAAATATCAACAAACTTCTTATGTCATTTCTTATATAAGTAAAAATTTAGCTCTGGCAAAGTTGAGATATACAGTTACTGAAAATGATTTTTTAGCAGTAGTCCATGCCATTAATAAATTTAGACACTATCATTGGGTATGAAACCTTTGTTCATACTGATCATTCTGAAATTAGATATTTAATGAAAAAACCTTCGACAAATGGCAGAATTACTAGAGGCTTTTGTTATTATAGGAATTTAACATCACTATATTGGATAAACTTGGAAATGGAACACAGTTGCTGACTTTCTTTCTAGAAATCAAAATGATAATACAATGATTTATTGGCTTAGAGGAGGGTAAATCAATATTATGCACTTTTTAATAATTCTAAACATATAATGTAAACATTAAAAAATTAACAACACCATTCAACAATGCACAACATCAAAGACATTACATGAGATTTTAGATGGAGACCCTTCCGAGAGAAAAGCTAATGAATGCTTTTAATATAAGTCTTAAATATTACATCAACAAGAAGCTCCAACAACCACTAGAAGGAGGTTCCAACCCCCTGGTTTATCAACTCAAACTGAAAGGATGTGCCAACACCCTATTTTTACCAGCTCCAACTGGAAGGATGCTCCAACACCTTGCTTTTATCAACTCCTGAATAGATGCTCCAACACCCTACTTTTATCATCTCTAGCAGAAAGGATGCTTTAACACCCTATAAGATCCAACTTGCCCGAGCACCACATTGCCACCCTAAAGTGTTCTCGGGATCCAACCTAAAGGAGACTCCAATCTTTGCCTTCCACCACCTTGCCACCCTGCTCAGCAAGCCACCACTTTCCTTGAAGGTTTTGACCTTCAATTCACAATAGAGGACCACATTTCATATATTTTCAGATAGGATCCACTTGTGCTCAACATAAACAACTTCAAACCAATTTGTTGACTATGTCAATCTGCAATAATGGAACAAGGTAATTAGCAACAATACCAACTTTCTCTACTTCACTAAACAAATTCTCAACAATAACATTTCCAAACCCTAACGGACCTTAACAACTTTTCTCAATACATATACATGTATCTATCAAAAACAACACGCCACAATATCAATCTTCATCATCAAATATCAACATCAATGAAATGTGATACAATAGTAACATACTTTTTCCTCTACAACAAGCATTTCACTAACACAAAATCCTTGTCATTTATCTTGGATATTACACAACCCAAGATTTGACCAATGCAAAAGCTTTCATACAAATCTACGTTGCATGGAAACCAACAACTTTGGTAACAAAAAATTGGTAATGATAAATTCACTAGATCTCTTATCAAGATAGAAAGTACTCAATCATTGCCAACACAATCAGTACATCTTCAAATTATAACTTCAACTTCAACTCGATCAACAACAAGAACATTCAACCATCTTAGGTCATCATCACACAACAAAATTTGTCACCTGGTTGTCCCAACCTTTATGTAGTGACAGTTTCCAGATATCTCTATCTAGGGTTCTACAATAAACAATATATAAATTTCTCCTTGCCTCTTCACAATATACAATCAACAAGATTTTTCACTTTAACAAATATTTTTCTAAAACATGGATCTACAATACATTTATTAGAGGATAATGCAAACCACTTGTGGCTTCTATGATCTTCTTACTGAATCAAAAATTTATCAATTTATATCAGATTGAAGGGTGAAAAGATGTTCTTGAACAAGAAATATCTACCAAAATTTGGCTACTAAAGTGAAAGTGCTAAGTTTTTTGTCGATTAGTTAATAAGCATAGATATCGGGCTTCAAGAAGTATTATATTCCAAGTGTGTATACCTTGATTTTGTTCAATGCATCATGAAATAAATCTTAAAAAGAGTGTGAATTGTCCTCAGCAACTGTCACATAAAAAGGGTCAAATTAGGCCTCAAAAACCTAGTCTAATCAATGTAAGAATGTCACAAACCCTACCTTAAATGCCTCATATTTTCCCTCAAGATAGTCTTGAATTCTTCTTTCAAGAGGCCCAAAGATCTGACTCATAAGCGCCTCAAAAAAAAATCTTTGTAATGTCCAGAAATAGTCCTTGAACTATCCTTGAAACGACCTCAGATGTTGACCTCAAATAGGTTGAATATTGCCTCAGAAGGGTACCTTAACATGCCTCAGATAATATGCCTCATATGAAAAAATTCTACCTCAAAGAGGTGCAAGTCTAAGCCTCGGGAAGGCTAAGAGAATTCTACCACAAAAAAAGTTAAAAAGGTCCTGAGAAACTACCTTATACGGATGAATTTTTGTTGCTTCAAGAATTCAAAATAACGCCTCAGACCAACCATAAAAGGAACTGAAAATTGCCTCAGAGAGGTTGAATTATGCCACTAAAAATTTGCTTCAGTTTACTTCACAAACCCAGTGAAAAGCCCCAACAAAAATAATAAGCATTAATATCCAAAATCCCCTAAGAAATTGGCATGCTCATTAGATAATCATTCTTCTCTGACCTCAGAGAAAATATGCTTAAGGTTGATGTGTAAAATCATGCTTGATGGAGGAGAATTGATCTCATATTTATAGTAGAAGGGGAGGTCTTGAAGAGAGGCCAAATAGCCAAAAATTATTATGTATTTGACCTCAAATTAATTCAAATTTTAAGGACTGACTTGACCTACAAGAAAGGAAAAAAATCAACCTTTAATTGAGTCGACCATACTTCATTTTAGTAACCATATCCATAAAAAAAATTCCTCCTTTAGGGATGATTTGACTTCTCATTTTAAGGGTTTATTTGTCAATATATTTACTCAATTTTTCTTAAATAATATTCCCAAACATTGACCACTGATGAGGTTTCCTTTAGCATCTCATTTTGGGCACCTTGACCACATTATGGGGCTCCAACTTTGATAGGGCATATCTCCCCAACCGTGAAGAGTTATGTGGTGTGCCACCTATTGTTAGAAAGGACATGACAAGCATTATCATCTTATGAATGTATTTCTTCCCAATTCACTAATCTTCTCATTCAAATTATTCATCAAAAGTGGGGCATCATGACCACATCATAGGAGCTTCTCATCCTTCTAGGATTTGTGTTCATTGGATCTTCCAATAAATGAAATCCACAAATTTATATTAAGAGCATTCAAAGATAGATGTTGGCATCAATGGCAACACCATTTGACACAATTCTTGTAGAAGATCATTTTCCTGATGAATGTCTTTTTGCAATTTCTACTAAATATCCTTGGTTTGTAGATATTGCTAACTATTTGGAAATAGGAAAAGTACTACCACAAATATCAACAAAACATAAACAAAGGGTTATCAAACTCAATGTCCCTTTCTCTTGGATAGAAGAAGAATTATTTGAACTAGTTCAAACTTCATCATCAGAAGGTGTTGTAATCTAGTGAAAATCATTCATAGTTACTAGTAGACAGACATCAATTAAAAACATGATAAGCATAGACAAAGATGTAAAGAGACACAGTTATGGAGAACCAACATAAGGTAATGGATATATATTTATTATATGTCGAAACCAAAACCAAAACTATTACATCGTACACAGATAGACATATATATAGATGATCAAGACATTTTATGCTAGTCATTAGTTAGCCTTCATTACATTGTGGACTTCTTGGCATAACTTGGGCTAGTCAGATGATTCAACTAGCTCCTCCAACATATCCCCCACCCTCAAAGCCTTATTCATCCTGAAGAAGGGGAGAGATGGGGTGTAACAAAAATTGACAAAAGGAAAGAGTCTTTACATTCATAACAGTGGTTCTCAAAAGTGAAATTCTAAGTAAAATTATTAAAATAGAATAAAAATTAATATTAAATATTTTGGGGGTCCTCGCCATATGCTTCTACTATTGCGGTCAGAACCTCTAAAGCTTCTTGTGTCGACCTGTTCTTTGCTTGGTCAACTTACTCTTGCTGAGATTGTTGTTATGAAGTTGCAGCATATGTTGAAACACTAGGTGCATAAAATTCATGGGTAGGCCATGGTGGATGTGGTGATTCTGAAAGTGCTAATGGAGGTGGAATCATGCTTGGAAAGGTAGTCTCATAAATTACTGAACCGAAAATATGCAAGTGCTCGTCGAAGATATACCATTCTCTAACTGCACTCTATCTTTAACACTAGATTCTATGAGATCAGACAATTATTGTACGTTTTCTTCCATAGGTGTGTTCTATGTTATCCTCTAAGTAAAGGGCTTGCCTTCTTCAATACACACGACTTGGTTAATAATTCCATGTAAAAATTTTGATGTGTTGAGAGCTTCATGTTGAGATTTATTTCCCTCTCCTAACCACTAGTAGTGTTGTTGCAGTAGTTGTGAATAAGTTTCCTTTTCCTATTCCAGTTGATTATTGAGTGTTTGTTGCATTCTAGTATGTGTGGTTTGTCTCACCGATAGGTCTCTGAAAGAATCTCCTGAGCCCTTATTTTTGAATGAATAGAAGCCAAGTAGGTGAGCTAATTATTTAATGTAGCAGTAATGGCATCTCCTCCATCCAGTGCGGTTTCTAGAGTTTTCTTTGCTACTAGAAACTCATTGGGGGCCTTCTGTAGGGCCTGTGTAAAGATATGACTTACAACAGTTGTAGGTTGAGTCTGTATTTATGATACATGTGCATGGAGCTAGACATTTTGATCAAACAGTTGTTTTACCAGTTGTTGAAAAGCAATGAGAATATCCTCAATATTGGCCAGAGTTGGAATTTGTAGTTTTTTTGTTGCCTGACTTTGACATGCCAACCTAGTATCCCTTTCTCATTTTTTTTTTGTTGGATCGTGCTCGTATCCTTCTTCCTTTTTTTGCAGTATTTTCTTGGAAGCCTTAGAAAATTGCACTATAGCTTGGAAAAGTTGTTTATCGCTCACAAGCTTGATGTCATCATACTTAGTAGTAATATCAACAAGCTTCTTCTTATCCTTAGTTTTTGGAGTAGTTGTTGTTTTTGTCTCTACATTCGTGTTTGAAGTTGGAATTGGCTTGGTACTTGATGGATTGATGATTGGTGTTGTATTGGTAATAGGTACCTTAGCCATTTTATCTTTTATCTTCTCATTTGACACAACCGTTGTCTAATGGTCTTTGATAGTTTCATTAGAGAGGGTTTGTTCAAATGAGTTATATTTGGAATTAGCCTCTGAATTATTATGAATTTATGACTTATTTAATTCTGACTCATTTTCATCTAATTGGTTCAACCCTGACTAAGTTTTTTTAAGAATGAGTATGCTCTAATTGATTTTTCCCTGTCAGATCCTATTCTGACTGAGTTTTCTCAGACTTCTGTTTCTCATATTGATCTTTCTTGACCGATTCTTTTTAAGACTGCTCTTCTCCAGATTGTTTCGTGTCAGATTTCTCATGGTCTGACTGGTAGATCTCTTCTAAAACATGGGTCGGGGATTGGACAAAAGTATTGACTTTCAATTCAATCTCAGTTACCATGGGATTTTGGCCTAACTAGTTGTGAGAGTGGACTTCAATGCCATTTTGTTGACAGTGTTGAGAGGACGTGCTAGCCTTGTGCTTAATTTTTTGGTTAAATTCATTTATTTTGTTCTGAATATTGCCAACAAACACACCTTTGGAAATTTCTAGTTCATCTCGGTTTGACTCTTGATGGAAGGGATTTTAGGCTTCCTGGTCTTCTTAGTTGAATTTTCTTCTAGTGGTAGTTGCTTGATGAATTTGTCTAGTTGTTGTTTCTTTTTATGATCATCCAATTTAATTTGTTTGAGCACTTTTTTCCACTGATACAACTTGGTTTTCAATGGGGCGGACTTAGGACTAATAGATTCTTTGCAGGCATATTTCTACAAAGATTCTATGAAGGGGACAGGCAGGTCGACTTTAAAGGGTTGTAGATAAAATGAAGCCTGAACGTTTTCTTCGACTTCAGTGTCCTTTAATGGGGCGATGATTCTGTGGGATGGGTTGAAACTATAGATGGAATGAAATAGTTGGTGTTGGGTTTTCAATGCAATACGTCGAATGTTTGGTCAATAGATGGTTGGTAGGGGAGCTCTCGGGGGTTGAATTCAACATAATTATTATGGCAAGCATAGATATTATCTAAGCATAATTAGATATGGAGTAGGGGGAAAGGGCTCAACGGACATGTTGAGGGACCCTCCATTTGTTAGAAATGTTCTTGATATTCAAGAGCCAATTTCTAAAAATCTCATTATGGCATAACAATTAGGGTTTCCCCAACCAACTATTGGAAAAAAATTTGAAATGGTTCATGAGGGGTGTATCTTTCTTAGTGAATTCTTCCTCCCCAATGGGTGGGCTAGACTTCATAACTCTCTATATTAACAAGGACGGAAAGCAAATGGCCTTACCATAATTTTGACAGTCCTGGTAGTTGGTTTTGACAAGGTTGGCTACATGGTCTTCTAGTTGTATTCATGTTTGGAATCTGCTATCTCACCTATGGCTTCACGCATTATGAGTTTAATGTATGAGCTTCAACTGGCTGAGGTGAGGCATAAGGCAACAATTGTGCAAATCCATCTAACCAGGGGATCTTGGACTCGACTGATAACCAAACCTCGCGAGCTTTTCCCCAATGCACCTCTAGAAAACTTTGTGAGCCACTTGTTGACATCGGCTATATTCAGAAATTTGCTTCCTTTATAGGGTAGCCTAATTACCAGGTGGATGGTGGTACCAGAGATGGATTGTGGCTAACCCAGTCAGAGTTTTCCATTTTGATACCTATTAACTAGGTATTTTTTGGCTCCTCTCTCATCCCATGCAAGTATTCGACTAGCAAAGCGACAAGAAAGTCGTGAATGCCAGCTTTTTCTAAAAAATTAGTCTCGTCGTTCCCTTGATCTCCTCTCTTGGCCCATTTAAGATAGGATTCAAAATTATTTTCCCATGCAAGTTCTTCCTCCTCTTCCTGTTTGATATTATGCATGTGGATTTCCAATTTTGTTTTCTCGGCAATGTCGAATTTTGTTTTCGAAGCTCGATTGTAATCTCTTCTTCACTAGACTAGGATTTTTTCTTTACCATGGGGAAATATTCTCACAATTCCTCTATTTGAAGGAAATCAATAAGTTCATAATCATAAATAATAGGGCAAGGATATTGTCCAAGTGGCAAGGGGTATCAACTGAAAAATTTAGGTAAGATTTTCAATAAACCAAGGCGCTCTTTGATTTTTATAGAAGTGGAATTAATTGTGCCATCATTATCACTCGATTGATGCCCTCTAAAATGTCTCTTCGATCGTCACCATACTCATGCATGCCTTCTACTCTCCACCTTTCCCACGGACTCGGTAGTAATTGTGAAATATTTTGGAATTACCTCTATTGATCATGTGATGGTAATGATATGGGTGGAATGTGTAACATGTCAAAAATGGATGGTGCTACTTTATTACTCTATATGATGGGTCCCTCCTTTGTCTTTTGTGAGATATTCTATCAAGGTCATATGTTGGGTTGTTATACACGAGTGATTTTCTGGAACTACTCGCGGATGAATAGTCAATGCTTCTTTCTTGGTTCACTGAACTGTTGAATTGTACTCGATGTGCTTGTTCTATGGGATGTTTCTTCAATGACCCAATTCGGTTTCTTCCCTTGAATTCTATCTATAGTTGATCTTTATATTGTTGTCATTCTGAACTTTGTTTGGCCTTTAGGAGATTGCGAAGATCGAGCTCTCACTCCATAGTTTTGTTTTAGTCTAGTTACTTAGGTCATCATTCCAATTGTTTTTATTGGTGAACCAATCGTTATGCCAGTTATATCTGTAGCTATTTTTTAATTAATTTATTAATTTAATTTTAATACACAAAAATGAAAATAATTTAATTAGATTTATTTTTAGTAGTTTATTTTTTTACATATTAATTTGTTAGCCTTTTCATCCATTGTCCTATGACTAACATATGATAAATATTACTAAGGAATATATCTTTTAAGTCGGGCACCATTAACAAGTGATCTGAAAAGATACCCTTGTAAAGTCTTCAATTGTATAGTTCTTGAAGGTCATATGTCTTCAATAACAAATGGTTCTAACCACGCAATTTCAAGCTTCTTGGGCTTGCCTTTTACTTTACTTTCATATAGTAGTACTAAATTACCAACTTGAAAATGTATATCTTGCAGGTTCTTTTCATGCCATGCTTTTTATTGTTCCTTATTGACCAGTTGATGGTAAAGAGAGAAAATTTTATCTTCCTCCAGTTAGTGTAATTTTTTGAGTCGTCCCACTTGTAACTTTGTATTGTATTTTAGTATAGTCGACGTGTTGTATGTGTTTGTTGAACAGTGGAATGGTACGACTGCTTCCTAAACAAAAACAAGTTTAAATGGTGTTTCTCCTTTTGACTCTTTATACGTTGTGTGATAGGCCCACATAACTGTTAGAACTTTATCATCCCAATCATCTTTGTCTACATTACAGATTTTCATTAAACCTTTGTTTAGTGTTTTGTTGAACGAGTTGACAACACCATTGGCCTGTGGCTAGGACACAGTAGTCTTACGGTGTTCAACTATAAAATTATTTTTTAATTCTTGAATTGTACCATTTACAAAATGGGTTCCTCTATCATTGATAAGAACCATAGGGTAGTTGAATCGTGTTACTATGATTTTGTATATAAATTTCGCTACAACTTCTATAGTGTAGGACCCAATTGGGTCAACTTATACCCACTTTGTTAGATATTAGACTACAATTATTATATATTTCACTCCCATCCTCTTACCTCTTTTGGGAAATGGTCTAACAACGTCGATCAGCCATATCTCAAAAGGTAGTGAAGGGATAACTGAGTGCAGTGACATTTGATGTTTCAGTAGAGGGTGACCCATTATTTAACATATATCATGTTTTTGTACATATTGTTGACAATTGCGAAATAATGTTGGCCACCACAGTCCATCTTACATTAAAATTCGTGTAGTTGTTTTTCCTTGATAGTGTCCTTCAGCTACCCCTTTGTATGTTTTGACAATGATTACTTATCTTTCATGTTCTAAAGCACATATGCAAAGTACTTCATAAATTCCCAACTTATATAGTTGACCATTTATTAATGTATTTGGTGTTGCTTTATAGAAAGTTCCTTTTTCTTCTTGTCTGATAGGACGTTAGGTGCTTCCCAGTATGTAAGAATTCTGCAATTTCGCAAAGTTCTCATGGAATTGATTCAATTCTGAATAGATGTGAGTCTGGAAGGTCACCATCCATATCTATTGATTCCTCCTGAGACTCAAGTTAGGATAAATGTTCGGGATTAACGTTATGTTTTCTTGGTCGTACAATAACCATGAATTTGAATTCTTAGAATAATAATAACCATTGACATATTCGATTTTGATGAACTGGTTTGTTGACAAGGTATTTTAACACTTGATGATCAGCGTAAAATATGACAAGGTTAGCCAAGAGATAATGTTGAAATTTTTTCAATGCGAAAATCATAATTAGAGCTTCACGTTCTGTCATGGAGTAGTTTCGTTCGGCTTTGTTAAGCTTCTGGCCAGCATAGGCCTTTGGATGGTCTATCAATTATTCGTTAGGTTGTGCTAATACTGCTCTGATTGCAACGTTTGATGCATCAAAATGTACGTGGAACTATTTGGGCCAATCGAGAAAATTAAGGATTGGATCTTCAATTAATTTCTTTTTAAACAACTAGAAAGACTCATCGCATTCATTAGACCAAATAAAAGTTACTTATTTCCTTAGAATCTCGTTGATTGGAAACATGATGTCAGAATAATGTCGAACAAATTTTCTATAATATCTTGTATGTGCTAAGAATATGTTGATTGGTTTCTTATTTACAGGAGACTTCAAATCCAATATTACCTTGATTTTCACTATATCTACTTTGATCGCTTCCTTTTAAACCACATGGCCCAACAGTATTCCAATAGGTGTTGCAAATATACATTTTTCTATATTCAAGGATAAACGTATTTGACGGCATTGCTCAAGCATCAGTCGCAACCACTTAATATGATCTTTTAATAATGTGTACACTATCCAATTGTCGAAATGTATTGTAATTGTTTTATAGATATACTCTTGGAATTCTTTGACAATGATTCTTGAGAATACTATTGGGCATTCCTTAGACCGAAAGGCATTATTCTGTAAGAAAAAGAACCAAATTCAGTAAAAAAGGTTATTTTTTCTCGATCTTCTTCTAGTATAGATACCTAGTTATAGCCCGAGAACCCATTAGTGAAGGAATAACATTCATGTCTCGCAAGCTCATTTAATATTTCATTAGCAAATGGGTTCGGGAATAGGTCAGTGACTGTTAATTTATTTAATCCTCGATAATCAACGCAAATTCGTTGTCTAGTCGGATCATGCTTCTTTGGCTGAATGGCCATTGGGCTTTCCCACTCTAATGTTTCTATAGGATAAATAATACTAGCAACTAACATTCCTTCAATTTATTTTTGCAAAATGGGTTTATACTTATGTGCAAGCTTATAAGGACATTTCTTTATTGGTTTAGCTCCCATAATAAGATTTATTTTCATTTCTCCCATTTCTTTGACAAGTCCTTTTAATTATATATAGTCCCAAGCGAATGCATCTTGGTATTTCTTAAGTAGATCGACAAAATCAGTAATTTGTTTCTCCGTCCAGTAATCACCAAGTTGGGCAATTTTTCAGTCAATCATCATTGGATAAGTTGACTTCACATATTTTAAGCTCAGTGTCTATCCATTCAGGTGCTTTAGATTCGTCGATTTTTTGTTCCCTCACTTTTATTTTTTGGTATTCTGGAAGAAAGTCCATTTTTTATGATTTCATGACTTCTTTTTGTTTACTAACTTTATATATTGTTTCAATTATTTTATAATTTTTACGATGACCTTTATTCAAGTTAAAAATTTGAATAGTAATAGATGATTCTTCCATTTCTAAAAGACTGGAACTCTTTTTTTCAAATGTCCTCGATATATAATTATAGGTTACAAAAGGTATCTACTAGTTTTCATTCATCAATTGGTTTTTCTATGATAAAATCTTTAATTTTCTGCACTGCATCCTATAAGTATTCTTCGTCTGGTTTCAATTCAAAATCCTTGATGAAGTTTTCCATTAATTCTTTCCATTGAAGTGATTGACCACGAGCTTCTTCCAATTTATACCATTTATTTGGTAGGTCATCCAAGGTATTTGGGAACATGTGTGGCCAAAATCGCTCATCTTTATATACAATCCTTCTCCATTTTGATTCACATGTTTAGATCTAAGGGACAAGATCTTGTCCCACACTAAAAATGGGTATGTTTGTTTGTGAAGATAACTTTTTCCCTCTAAAGCGTTCCATAAAGTATGTTGTTGCAATTGTCCAAGTTTAATGTCAGGATGAATGGGTATCCCACCATCTCGCAGCTTTTCTTGTGAAAGTTTGTACCATACTTTGCATTATGTCCTATTCTCTAATTGAATTTGTTACTTGCTCAACATGATTAACAAGAGACGCCCTTTCTTTGAATCAAATGATATTACTAGAATCATTTTTTAGATATGTCGGAAAAAGAGAAGGTCTTTCTTGGCAATTTTTCTCTCATATAATTGGTATTGCTTTAATTGAATAACATTGATGGATTTTTGAGGTTGGAATGACCTAAATTGTCCAAAATTCTTTTGCTTTAGATACATAATTTTTAGTATGTCGTTCATAAAGTTTCATGCCATAATTTTGTCTGATCGAAAGTGGAGATCCTGTCTTAATTTCACCATAAATATTTGGTTCCACGTTGCCATGATCCTAGTGCAATACTTGTTAGAGTTGTTTCATTCTAGATTTTTCATCAGAAGCTTCAACCCAAGGCTTTCCTTTGTGGGGGTCTAAGGGGATGATAATATTTTTATTGTTACCTTTTAGTTTAGTTCTATATTTTTCCAATGATATCGTTGCCTTCATTTTTTGTCCCCAAGGTTAGGTGAATACTACCAGGTATGTAGGGATTTTGTCGACTAATCCTATGACTTCAAATTTTACTATCATCGAGATCCCCACAATGGAAGTTTGTACATATCAAAGCGTCCTTATTGGTTCAACAAATCTCTAGTCGACTAGTTTAAGATAGTTATTTTGTGCAAGTTTGGTCAACCCATATTAATCCATGTCTCTCTTGGAAGAATTTTTACCTGCGAGCCAAAATCCACCACAAATTGTCTAACCATACATCCATGTATTTCTAAGTCGACTTGTGGATCATGATATTCTAATTGATTACCTTGTGAGAGTTGTTGAACATTTTTCATTTTTACTCTATTTCCATTACAAATTTTCAACATATTCAACAAATCTACCAAGTAAGTAGCAGAATGCTCTTCTTTTAATAGTTCAAGAAATTCTTCCAAGATTATATCCTTATATATTCGTTGTTGTTTAGTTTCTTTCATTAATAATTCGATAGATTTTGACATTGTATCATTTTGTCCTTGCATATCAGGATATTTTGTCGTGTTCTTGATTGGTTGGATCACTTGGTGGTCTTGATTGTTATTATTTTTTCTTGCTCCAAACCTTGTGTCTACGTGAAGGCTTTTGGAATTTAAAATCTCATGCTTGGGTACTATTTGTAATAAATTAACAAAATTTTTATTTTAGGTTTTCTCAACGATTTTAAGGAAATCTTATAAAGAATGATCACCCATACCACACATATTGAAAAAGTGCAAATTAGTTTTATCTTTCAAGTCGCATTCTGTAGCAATGTGCCCTTCTTGCCAACAGCTCTAGTAGTAAAATCTACCTTGGCCTCGACCATGGCCATGTCCTCAACTGTTATATCCTCCTTCTCCTCTGCCATAGCCTCCTCAGCATGGTCCTCTTCAACTAAAGGATGGTGATTCACTGAACTGGCTGGTAGCCTCACTATGATATATAACATGGTAATTAGGTTTACTTTTTCCATTAAGTGGGCATTCCAAATTGTCTTCACAGATATCGCGCCACTTGGGCTTGGAGTTTTGTAGATTGTATTGGCAGTCTTTAGTTGAGTGGTTAGAGGCAACTTGGAAGATATCACAATACACATCAGAATGTATCCTTTGAACATATTGGTAAAATGTCCTTCCATGTGGAAATTAGTACACCAAAAATGACTCTTTTGGAGTGCCAATTACATTATAGATTTTTGTAAATGGTCTACTATGTCTTAAATTGTTATCAGCCAATGAGATAGTTAACTAGCCTTCATCGTCTTGCTCAATTCATTGTGCTAGTTTCAATGCTCTCATAGTTTTTAACTTTGTGCATTAGAATTGCATATATTATTTTCTGTAATAGACTAGCCACATACCATTGAACTAAAATATGTTCATCGATGGTATATGGAATTTGGCTCAACAAATATTTGAATCATTTATCATACTCACATACGGATTCGTTTGGTATTTTTTTGATTTCCTTTCATTTTTGGGTTGCGAGCTGCTTGAAATCTTGTGCTTTAAAAAGTGTAAGAAAACTAGTTTTAATTTCACTTTTTGTCTTAGGTTGTTACTCTGTGACATTCATAAACCATGTCAATGCTTGTTTTCTTAAGGATGCAACAAACTGCACCATTTACTTGTCTTCATCATATATATCATTCACTGACTAGAATTTTTCACAGATGAACACGTGCCTTTTTGGGTCTTCATCGCCTTCATAGATGGGTATGTGGTTAAGACCCATTTTAGTTGAAAGAGTTCATGGTGGTTGAGATATTAGACTTGTACCTAAATGATTGTTATTATCAGACTTGTCGTCAAATAACATATTCTTATTTTCTTCTTTGTCGATGATAACCTGTGATAATGACTCGTCATTTTGGCATGCCTTATCTATATATTATGTGAACTTACTTTCTCGAGGTCACGACTCTTCATCCATCACTTTTTTACTTTGGTTTCTTCAATGGATAAAATTTTTGGCGGGGGGTACAATCATGAGATTTCTTAGTTGGAGAAGTACTTGTTCTGCTTCGTTATTATTATTTGATTGATCTTGATCATAGTTTTATGTCTCTTGAAAGCTTCTTTATTCTTGTTCGTTATCCTATATTGCAAGTATTTCTGAATAATTTCACGACTAAAGAAATTCTCGAATATTGGGACTCACTATTGTTATAGTCGGAATTGTTCTTATTGTTGTACCAAAGTCGTTGACTTCCATGCAGTCTACTTTCTCTCTAGGGGTTATCATTAGACCTTCATTCTCTATCAATGTGGGAAGTGTTATGCCTCTCAACTCTTCGGAGGATTCTCATCCATCTTCACTCTCACACTCTTGATACATTCTTTTCCTCTGGTATTCTTGTTATCTAATTTTCTTTCATTTTTATTGTCTCTTGTTGCTTGCTATTTTTTGTATATTAGTCGATTATTTATATTGTTGATCATTATTTAATTAGTTACATTCTTGTTTTTATTTCCTAGCAACTGACTTTCTCGCTTCCATCCTTATCAGTTATATGTACGTATCCAACTTTATTTATTTCTTTTCATTTTTCTTCTTTATTTCGCACAATCTGTTTAAACCCCCCCTCACCCCATGCAGACCCAACTTAGTCTCGGTTTGAGGAGAGGTATCCATCGGCCATGATTATTTGCTTAAGAAATAATCCCATGCTTCCTTTGTATCTTGACACAGAACATCAAGAAATATTCACCACTTGTTTTGATATTTATTCTAGTCGATATTGGTTGGTATCCCTATTAGTGGTCGGTACTCAACAATATGTCCTGCACCTTTCTCAAGAAGGAACTTGAATAAAAGGGTAGGGATTGTGCAAAAACAACCATGATGCAGTTTGTCTTAGAATCTGGTCTTGATATGTTCGATCAAGGTTTGATCTTCTATTTCTTTCTCTTCGCAATAGTCTTCAAGAATCAACTCAAGCCACTCATGTAAATTCGTTTGAATGTTATTTGACAGTTTTAACAACAATCGAGCGTCAATTTTATTCTGAGTTTTTTTCATAGGAAGCACAGTGTAGGTACTTCTTGATTTTAACTAGGGCACTTTCTATAAAGCATTCATGTGCTTCCATAAAAAAAATTAACTCTAGCCTCTACAAATGTTATACTATTTATGCATGCGAAGCTCTTTAAATAATTATTGATATTTTCCTCCCACCATAATTGTATATCTTCTAATGTTAACATTTATGCTCGCATGTTATGTGACTCAAGTTCTTACTACTCGCAATGGAACCAATTTTGTAATCTAGTGAAAATAATGCATAATTACCAGTAGACAAACATCAAGTAAACACATGATAAGCATAGACAAATATGTAAAGAGACACGGTAATGGAGAACCAACAGAAGGGCACAGATATATATTTATTATATGTTGAAACCAAAACCAAAACTGTTACATCGTATACAAACAGTCATATATATAGAATGTCGGGACAGTTATGCTAGTCTAACTGTCCAAAAAAATATGTTACGTAGTCTATAATTAGTTATCCTT